>CM021102.1:33514755-33598654 GCA_007115665.2 Sequoiadendron giganteum | reverse complement strand
TATGAGTGGCTGGTTGTGCCTTTTGGGTTGATAAATGCACTAAATATTCCCATGAGATTGATGAATGAGGTAGTTAAACCTTATCTTTCTAAGTTTGTAATTGTTTATCTTGATGACATTTTGATTTTTAGCAAGACAAAAGAGGAACATTTAGAACATTTGAGACTAGTTTTACATAGGTTAAAAGAGGAGTAATTGCTGATAAATCATAAAAAGTACAGCTTTATGAAGAAAAAATTGGTTTATCTAAAACTTGTTATTACAAGAAGGGCTTAAGATGGATCATGAGAAGGTGAAAGCTATCGTAGATTGACCATCACCAAAGTGTACACTCACATCACTGCCCTTTAACTTAGCCTTGCTGTGACCTACCCACATATGACCCAGATACACTTCGTATCTAGATATAGTTTGGATATGCCATGACATATCCAAATACAATATTGTATCTGGTCTGCTGTTCCATATCTTGCAGAGGTTGGTTGGATATGTCATCTGGCCTGGATAGAGACATGCTGTTAGATATCCTGCCACTGGCGACTATGGTCTGGATATGCTGTTTATAATACCTGTGCTGGATATGTGATATGACACCCTTCCCAAGTGTATCAAGTAACTTTGGTATTTTCTATCAAGATATTACATGTACTCCCTGGGGTGCATGTATATGCACACTTCCTCTTTTTCATTTTTCTCAAACAGACATTTTGTGTTTTCTTCCCTTTATCTAAAACAAGTGAAGCACACACACACACACACACACACATATATATATATATATATATTGCAGGCCATTTTTTATGTCAGTGATGCATTTCTTTGAGCTAATAATGTGTGAGATTCATTTTTTTGCAATGGGAAATGTTATTGCATAGGATTCATCTAGAAGTTATCATGCATCTAATGTAGGCTTTGTGAATGGCAGTATGATTTGTCAGTGACAACTTTCTCCCCAGATGGGCGAGTCTTTCAAATTGAGTATGCTACAAAGGCTGTCGATAACAGCGGGTACACAGATTATCTTTAGTTTGAGACAGTGAAAGGCATTGTTCTGCTCTTGCTAGAATCTTTAGAATCTTACAAAAAAACCTTCTAATTATTTTATGTTTACAATGTGCTTCAGAACTGTGATTGGCATAAAGTGCAAGGATGGAATTGTTTTGGTATGCTTTCTTACATTCCTTTTTTCTTATTCTTTATACTTCAATATAATGACAGTGATAGCATTTGTGGGATTTGTTCTATCCCTATTAAAGCTGGTTTCTATACTTAAGATTAACTGACAATGACAATTAATATTAACACGGATCAATTCTCGAGTAAGGATGTCAGGGGGTAGAGAAGCTCATTGCTTCTAAGATGCTTTTAGCAGGATCTAACCGAAGAATTCATGCTGTTCATCGTCATGCTGGCATGGTATGCTGCTGACCTTTTCCTTTAAATTATCAGAGCAGTTTTTTATCATCTCTTGTTCGCCTCAATAACATTTCTTTTGAGATCAGGGAGTCTCACTGTTTATCATTGAATGCTTTTTCAATTCAAATTTCAGCCTTTTTTATATTTGCATGTCATTCAAAGGCATTGAATAAGCAGCGCTGTTTAAAATAGTTGTGGCTGTAAATTTGTTTCATTTGCTCTAAATCTTATACTTTGGGGACAGTATGGAATATAATTGTTGCTATGACCAGAAAAGGGAAGGGATACAAGATTGTTGATTTCAACCTTTTTGTTTTCTTTTCATGAATTCCTGTCCACCTTTGTTTTCGAGTTTTCTGAACTAAAGCAATTGTTTGGTGAACCAAATTTTTGTACAGGGTGTTGCTGGGTTAGCAGCAGATGGTAGGCAAATTGTGGCTCGTGCAAAATCAGAGGCAACTAGTTATGAAAGGTATCAGATGATTGAGTCATAATAATCGATTATGATTATTGTATTTGTTGAGCTGGGTGAAACACCTATTGGTGTGAGCATTTGTCATGATAAATTTAAATAAACTTTCATATTAACTTTAACCTTGTCCAAAAGAGAACATGGGTCAGGCTGAAAGATTCTTGAAGTCTTACAATATTGTTAATTTGGGAATATAATTTATCTAATACATCTTAATGATTTGCAGCATGTATGGTGAACCAATCCCTGTAAAGGAACTCTGTGAACGGGTTGCTAGCTATGTGCATTTGTGTACGCTTTATTGGTGGTTAAGGTTGATTCTTTCCTAAAATTTTAACAAATAGTTCAGTTTTGATCTTCTACGTGGGATTTTTATTATCATTAGGGTTTCTTTTGTGCAGGCAGATTTGGAATTTCAGAGTAAGAATGACATGTTGTTCTTGCAATAAGCATGACGCATATTTGTAATCTGCAGGCCTTTTGGATCTGGAGTTATCCTTGGAGGTTATGATAGAGACGGTCCTCAACTGTATATGATTGAGCCATCAGGTGTAGCCTATGTAAGCTTGCATGGTTTCGCTTGTCCTTTTTCTGCTATCTTTAATTTGATTTCTTCTTCCTTTTTCCCCTTTTGCAAGAAATCTGTCTTATATTTCACCAAAAATATTCTGTACATTAAGAAGAATGGGGCATTTCTGAACTTTCTTTTCCTGCCAAAGTAAGAAGATTTCACTCAAAACTTACAAAATGCTTCCTAAGCAAAAAGAAAGGTGCAGTATGAACAGAAAATTTACCTGAAAATGCATGGAAATCCACCAGTAATCCCATTATCAAAATCTTCGAAGATCACATTACATTTTGCTTTCCTGAAGTTAATTGAATATTGTACCACTTTACCCAGTCAGATTGTCAACCAAGCCAGGCATCATCAATAACTATCTTCCAATGGACAGATGCACAAAATGATAGCAGGTATTTTGGAATTAATGGCCAACAAGGTGTAGAATTCTTTTGGTAGAATCCTTGTATATATGTCTTATATTCTTGCATGTCTCGCTGAACAAGCAAACCATCTGAGAAGCTACATAGCCAAAAATTAATATTCAATTTACTGTTACAGTTCTCTCTTCATTTATTTTTTATGGAATGATGAGATAGCCGAATCATTAGAAATTTGAGGACGCTAAACCATCAGGGAAATGGATTTCTGTGATCTAGTTCTGCATTCTAGTTGCCTGTAATAAATAACCAAGATCATCAGTAGACACTAAAAGTCTAAAACACAGTGTTCCACGGGGACGTGTCCCCCCCAAAAAACCCCGCGTTTCCTAGAGGGGGACGTGTCAGAGACTTGGGGACTTGGGGGAGACATCCCCCCACCAGGCCACCACCAGCGCCACCAGTGTCACTGTCTCCAAGATGCCGCTAGGACTTTGAGGATGTTGGGGTGTCCTCAAGACGTCCAGGGGACTCCTAGTTGTCTCCAAGATGTATAATTCTTATACTTGTACATCTTTTTATAACTTTTTTTTCAAGTACTATATGTATTTCAGCACCCTACGGCCCGCTTGCCGCCGTCCCCTTGCCGTCCCCAAACTTAGGCCCCCCGTCCCCACATTTCGGAAACGCGTCCCCTGCTGTCCCCCCGTCTGCGTCCCCAAAACCCCGTGGAACAATGCTAAAACATAGCCTTCCTATAACTAAAAGGAACCCCACTCATCAATCTTTGCAAGTGATAAGGAAAGACTCTTTGCTAGAAGATAGTCAAGCAATCCTTGGCAATCTATTTTAAAGCTATGCATAGTTGTCTAAATGAGGAGTAATGGTTATTATTTTCTTTATTCATAAGTCATTGATTTTTTTCCTTCACGATGTTTTTCTTTGTAACATTTACTTTATAAGTCATCTCTGTCATTTGCATCTAAGAACTAATGTTATGTTCTCAAAAGTTCTTATTTTCTGAATCTTAGACAATCCTGATTCCCTGGGGGCATCTGTTGGACTTTAAGAATAATTAATCAAGGGTGTTTATTACAGATAGTTTCTACTTCAAATCTGTTTATCTTTATTTGGATATATCTTAAAGACTTGATACAGATAAGAAGATTTAAATACTGAGCGTACTTACTTGTAATTGAAATCCTTATGCAGCGATACTTTGGGGCAGCAATTGGCAAGGGCAGGCAGGCTGCCAAAACGTGAGTCCTGCAAGTCAGGAATTCCAGTTTATATCAAATATTTTTTACATAAAAAAGCTTCTGTTGGCATAGTTGGCATAGAGATTCATGTCTTTGTGTGGCATAGAGATAATATTTGTTCATTTGGTAGTTGACACGTATCAGTCTCTATGGAACTTTTCTTGATGGTTTTGAGCAATTCAAAGCATACTGCATTGTTGAATCCATGAACTGTTCCCTAACTGTGGTTGCTGAATGTGTGTAGTGAAATTGAGAAGTTGAAGCTCTCTGAAATGACTTGCCGAGAAGGAATAGTGGAAGTCGCGAAAATGTAAGTGTTCTTTTCGGTTTCATCAAGGTGGGCCCTGAATTCTATTTGAACTCGGATATATTTCTGCCTGTTGTTCAAAGCATCAATGTTGTTCATTTACACAAGAAGCGAAAGCTTCAACAAATAGAATTACAAAGACGATGTTTCTAAAAGAAATAATCGTTAACAAAAGACAAAGTTAGAAATTGCTGGATGACCATTAACAACACAAATAGAAAGATATTAAACTAATACCCTCCATTAATGGTCATCATTCTAACTACCCAGAGAAATAACAGAGAAGGCTGCCCCCTTCTTCTTAGAACACTTTTGCAACATAAGACAAGAGCCTGCCACCGACTCTGCCACTTGAGATGAGTCCGCCACCAACTCTCCTAGAAACTGCAGAACTTTTGGAAAAAATAAAAAACAACACCAATCGTTCAACCTGATGTTGGATAACAGAATTGTCCTTGCTTGTAACCAGAGACACACCAAGAACAACTGCCACGATTTTGAGGAAAAATCGGCAAACCCTTCAAACTTTTGTAGATGAGCATGACGCCCCATAACAGATTGCAAGAAACCACAATTTTTTCCTAAAATTGTTAGTGTTTCTTAGATCAGATTATTTAATCAATTGAACAAAAGAAATGCAACACATAAGACAATGAACACAACAAGATACCCTGGGAAAACCCTCCTCTTGAGGGAGAAAAACCCAACAAATATATCTCTTATATATTGAAGGAATAAGAGCAGAAATCTGCTTGAACTCAGGCCCAACACAATGCCGAATTTGATACAATGAATAATAGCACCTCTCCTAGATGCAAAGATACAAATGAATATGTTTCTCCTTGAAATCGGTCTGCTGCTACAAAATGATGATCTGCTGTTCAAGTATGAACTTCTTCTAGGAATGCGAATCCAAGTATGAGCTTCTTCTATGACTGCGAATCCAAGAATGAACTTCTTCTATGACTGCGAATTCTGCTCTGCCAAAATAGCGAACTTCCTTTTGTGTATTCGAATTTGTGTGAACATCAAAAAGGTAACCTTGTATATATACCTTCTTGGCGCCTCTTCATATAGGTCGGCCTTTGAGCAAGTAATGATAAATGAATAAATGTGACTTAGGTCGGCTAGTCAACAAGGGAAGGATATAACACAAAATAAGGTCGGCTCTAGATAATATTTAATATAATCTTTCTTGGAAAGTGCAGACCGACGCTGTACTTAACATCAACACTCCCTTTCAGCTAGGGATGAACTTTCATCTGCACAAGACACATTAGGTTAGAATGAAAACAAAATAGAATATCACCTCAACGTGATATCAACCATTATGGCTACTCCCATAGATGGTATAAACTCATCACGGATTCTCTCATGTGATGTTTGTCATGGAGTCGCACACATGACATCCACCATAGCTTCTCCTAGAGGGTGGAAACAAGGGCTTTCACCTCAACTCTCTCTCATCAGAGAATTGCATTATCAAGGACTTACACCTCAACTCTCTCTCAGCAGAGAATTGTATTAACAAGGGCTTGCACCTCAACTCTCTCTCAGCAGAGAGTTGCATTCTCAACAAGGATCACTGATTACTGAGACTCTTTCTCAGTCAAGGCTGCATTCTCCACCATACCAAGTTTCTCTCGGAAGTATACAAACTTCATCCTGGCGAGAGGCTTGGTGAGAATGTCTGCCGTTTGCTCTTCAGTGCTGATATACCTCAACTGTATAGCTTTCCTTTGCACCATATCTCTAATATAGTGGTACTTGATCTCAACATGTTTTGTTCTGTCATGAAACACAGGATTGACAGAAAGCTTCACACAGCTTTGATTATCACAGTGTATGATAGTAGGCTCCATTGATTGACCAAACAATCCTGCAAGGAGCTTACGAAGCCACACTGCCTCACGAGCTGCCACACAAGCTGCAATATACTCTGCTTCAGTTGTACTCAAGGCCACTGAAGACTGTTTCCTGCTACACCAGGAGATCATAGCAGTCCCCAAAGTGAAGCAACAACCAGAAGTACTCTTCCGATCTGAGACACATCCTGCCCAATCAGAATCAGTAAAACCATGCAGCTCTAAATCCACATTTGAAGAATATCTCAACCCATATCCAATTGTGCCACATAAGTATCTCAGGATATGTTTAGCTGCTACAAGATGTATTTGCTTTGGTTCACACATAAACTGGCTAAGTGCACTCACTGCATAGCAGATATCAGGTCTAGTGTTAACTAGATACATCAATGAACCAATCAACTGTCTATACATCGTAGAATCCACTGGTTCTGAACTAGCTGCAGCTTCTTTCAACTTATCTAAGTTAGTCTCCATGGGTGTAGACATAGGTTTGCAGTCAATCATACCAAACCTTTTGAGAATGTCAACAGTATACTTGCCTTGACTTAGAATCATCTCATCTGGCTTTTGCCACACTTCTAAGCCAAGAAAGTAATGCATAAGACCTAGATTCTTCATCTCAAACTCTGAAGCTAATTCCTTCTTGCATTTTAGTATTAGATGTTCTTCACCAGTAATGATCAAGTCATCAACATATAAAACTAAAATCAATGCTTCACCATTTACTACCTTGAAGTAGAGGTTAGAATCTGCATCATTCTTTGAGAAACCCAAACTTGAAAGGTACTGATCAATTCTTTCATACCAAGCACGAGGAGCTTGTTTAAGACCATACAAGGCCTTCTTCAACTTGTAGACATGAGATTCTTTCTCATGTACCTCAAATCCTTCTGGTTGCTCAATGTAAACCTCTTCTTCTATTATGCCATTCAGAAAAGCTGTCTTTACATCCATTTGGTGAATCTTCCATCCTCTAGATGCGGCAATAGCAATGATGGTTCTAACAGACGTGTAACGAGCCACAGGAGCAAAAGTTTCTTCATAGTCAACTCCCTCTTTTTGTGAGAACCCTCTAGCCACAAATCTAGCCTTGTGTTTCTCAATGCTCCCATCAGCTGCATGCTTGATCTTGAAGAGCCACTTAGAAGACACCACAGATTTGTCTTTGGGTCTAGGGACTATATCCCAAACATCGTTCTTAAGTATAGACTGATACTCCTCAATCATGGCATCTTTCCATACTTGTTGACTAGAAGCTTCTTCAACATTTGAAGGCTCTGACTCAATAATCTGACTCATCAAGGCAACATAGCTAGAGAACTTGTGAGGTCTCTTGCTTTCTCTGAAGGCTCCTCTTGGAGCTGCAAACCTTTCTGCTTCCTGCATTGTCCTGCGAGCCCAAAGAGGTCTTTTCTTTCCAATCACAATGTCTAGAGGCCCATCAGTAGGATCCAAAGGCTCAGCTGGATCAATATCTTCTTTAGGTTCTGTATCCTCCTTCAGATTCTCTGGGATATGGTCAACTTCCATATCTTGAGGAGGTTCTTCTTCATCGACCTCCATAGGAGTGCCTTTGGACTTTCTATAAGCAACATCTTCCTCAAATGTGACGTCTCTACTAATCTCAATAGACTTCTGTCCTGGAATGTAGATCCTGTAAGCTTTTGATGTCTCACTGTAGCCTACAAGAATTCCTTTCTTCCCAGAAGGTTCTAGCTTTGTTCTCTTTTCCTTTGGAATATGAACATAGACTGGACAGCCAAAGATCCTCAAATGACTAACTTCAGGCTTCACGCCTGAGAATGCTTCTTCAGGAGTTTTATTCTCTAAGATCCTGTGGGGACTCCTGTTTTGAACATAGACGGCTGTTCTTGATGCTTCAGCCCAAAGAGAGATTTGTAAGTCTTGATCATGGATCATAGCTTTCACTGCTTCCACAATAGACCTATTCTTCCTTTCAGCAATACCATTTTGTTGTGGATTATAGGGAACACTGAACTCCCTCTTAATCCCTGCTTCAATACAAAAGTCTCGAAAAGTGCCAGAAGTGTATTCTCCACCATTATCAGATCTCAATACTTTGATCTTCTTCCCAGACAGATTTTCAATCTGCGCTTTGAATTCTCTGAATCTTACTAATACTTCTTCTGATTCTTTCGATCTCAAGAAATAAATCCAAGTCTTTCTAGAGTAATCATCAATGAAAATAATATAATACAAGAAACCACTAGATGATGCAATAGACATTGGACCACACAAATCAGAATGAATGAGATCAAGAATACATTTAGATCTACTTTCACTGGAATGAAACGTACCTTTTGTGTTCTTGCCTAGGGCACATCCCTTGCATGTACCTTCATGTTCTTGATCGAATTTCGGAAGACCGGTGACCATCTTCTCCATGATAGGTAGAGCACGAAAGTGAATGTGAGCCAATCTTCGATGCCAAAGATCACACATGCTGGTACTGTTATGCACAAGTGCTTGAAGAGGACGAGTGCACAGCATGTAGAGACATTCATGTCTAACTCCAATCACTTGAGCAGTTTGAAGCTGGAGTTCTTTGCCCATATAAGAACTTTCCCTTTAGAGAAGGCAACTTGATAACCTTTGTCTTCTAATGCTGAAATTGAAACAAGGTTCCTCTTTATCCCTGGTACGAACAGTACATCATTCAACTCCAAAGAAATTCCAGAATCCAAGTGAAGAGTGGAATTTCCAAACCCTTTTACAGAATATCTAGCATCATCTCCAATAACAACTTGATCACTAGAGTTGCTTTCCATTAAGTTTGAAAGGTGACTTCTGAATCCGGTGATGTGTCTAGAAGCACCACTGTCAATCAACCAAGTGTAAGAGTCAGTAGAAACATTGCTAGACAAGGCTGAATAAAATAGATAATCACTGGAGTCCTTTTGTGGAGTGACTTCTTCAACATCTGCAGTGGCAACTTGAAGCTTAGGTCGTTGAGGGCACACCCTCGCAAAGTGACCATACTTATCACAACGAAAACATTGAATCTTGGACATGTCTCGTTTTCTTTTGAAGGTAGGAGCATCATCATTTCCATCTTCTCGATTCCTTTTGAAGAATCCTTTCTTAAAGCCTTTTCCTTTGTTTGATGAATGAGAGGTAAGAACTTGTAATTCTTCATTCTTTGAGCTTTGACCAATCCCCCTTGCTGTTAGTCTTGACTCTTCTTGAATGCAATCAATCCTCAATCGATCAAACTTGGGAAGTTCGGATCTTGCACTGATTCCTTGGATGAATGCCTCCCATGAAAGCGGAAGACCATTGAGAGCAAGCATAGTCAGTTCTTTATCATCAATCATGTGACCAATAGTGGAGAGCTGATCTTTTATCTCTGAAATCCTCATGAAGTATGTAATAACAGATTCTCCTTTCGCCATTTTCACATGATGAAGTTGTTGCTTCAGAGCAAGGGCACGACTGGTGTTGTTGATTTCGTACATCTCTTCCAAGGTTGTAAACATCTCTCTTGCTGTATCCAACTTGAAGATAATTGGTACAATATGATCTTTGACGGAATCAACCAATGCTTTCTTTGCCCTAGTGTCTTTCTTCCTCCATTGCAGCTTCTCTTCTTCCCCCTCAGGTTCGGGAACTTTTGTTTTCACAAACTCAGCCAAATCATTCTCTTCCAAGGTTAGCATGAACCTGAATCTCCATGATATGTAGTTCGAGATCCCTTCGAGTCTATCCTCGATTTTCAGACCGTTCACCATCTTGAGAAATTTGGAAGATAGACTGAAAAAGAATAAGTGTTGCGAACTAAATCTGATCACGATCTTTTTCACACCCGCTCTGATACCATGTTAGTGTTTCTTAGATCAGATTATTTAATCAATTGAACAAAAGAAATGCAACACATAAGACAATGAACACAACAAGATACCCTGGGAAAACCCTCCTCTTGAGGGAGAAAAACCCAGCAAATATATCTCTTATATATTGAAGGAATAAGAGCAGAAATCTGCTTGAACTCAGGCCCAACACAATGCCGAATTTGATACAATGAATAATAGCACCTCTCCTAGATGCAAAGATACAAATGAATATGTTTCTCCTTGAAATCGGTCTGCTGCTACAAAATGATGATCTGCTGTTCAAGTATGAACTTCTTCTAGGAATGCGAATCCAAGTATGAGCTTCTTCTATGACTGCGAATCCAAGAATGAACTTCTTCTATGACTGCGAATTCTGCTCTGCCAAAATAGCGAACTTCCTTTTGTGTATTCGAATCTGTGTGAACATCAAAAAGGTAACCTTGTATATATACCTTCTTGGCGCCTCTTCATATAGGTCGGCCTTTGAGCAAGTAATGATAAATGAATAAATGTGACTTAGGTTGGCCAGTCAACAAGGGAAGGATATAACACAAAATAAGGTCGGCTCTAGATAATATTTAATATAATCTTTCTTGGAAAGTGCAGACCGACGCTGTACTAAACATCAACAAAAATCACAAAATCCTGAAATTGAAGTTTACAAAGCATCGTTTTTTTCTTCTTCAGGAAAAGTATTAAAAACTCGTTAGAATTTTTTTAGGGAAAAAATAATAAAACCCATCAAAAAATTTTCAGGGAAAAAAATATTAAAAGCCGTTAGAACATTGATGCTGCCTTTGAATGACAAACTGCCTCCAAATCTTGAGAGGCAACGCACAAAGAAGGGCAAGAAAAACTCGTCGGAAACCCTTACATGGCTAGAAAGAGGAGAACAAAATTCGTGTGCCAAAGATTGCAGAAAAAATGCCGCTCAAGAAAAATCGTATTTCAGAAAATGCGTTAAAAAACACGCCCATACCAAAATGAGAGATCGTACGGGCAGACGAAGAGGAGTCTCAGAACAATGTCGCGGAAGCTTGAATCGCACGCCAGAAAAAAACTTTGTTCAAAAACCAAACGCGATTTTTAGATCGTGATTTTCTTTCTTTCTTTTTTTATTTAAAAAATTACACGAACTCTCAAAAAGGACGAATTATAGGAGCCGAAAGAACTTCAAATTATAGCTTTTAGAAAAAGCCCACAAAAATCTTAACCGAAAAATCGTTCTTCAAAAAACTCAAAAATTTCTTTCGAAATTCTTAAAAAAGAGATTTTTATTTAACCTGCTCTAATACCATGTTCAAAGAATCGATGTTGTTCATTTACACAAGAAGCGAAAGCTTCAATAAATAGAATTACAAAGACGATGTTTCTAAAAGAAATAATCGTTAACAAAATACGAAGTTAGAAACTGCTGGATGACCATTAACAACACAAATAGAAAGATATTAAACTAATACCTGTCACAAAGTGTATTTTTGGTTGAAGTCATTAGTAGATTTTGTTCAATTATGCTCTGCTATAGGAATTAATTATTATCTCTTTTGTGTTTTGAGGATGGATGTTTTAATCCACCATAGTTGTCTCTCAACAATTATGATTGATTTGTTAAAAGCTTTTCAAATTGTTAATAATTAACGTCATGATTTTTTAAACAAAGGAATACAAAGGGTTACCAAAATATTTAATCAGGTTCCAGGAAATTATTATTAAATTTATCATAGTTTTGAGGATTTTTGAGATTTGTCTAGAGGTTTATGTGTCCCTGAAAATCATGCTTGTGTAGTGGGTCATTATATGGATCAGAACTCATTTTAGAAATAAAGTTATGCTAAAATTGGTTTTGAACTTGCATTAGGTTGAGCATAGCATCTTTTTGTTAGCAAGCTGCTTGTAAGTTTCTTTAAATTGTTTGTTCTGCTGAAAGTATCCATGGTTAAGAGACTGTAGACCTGAAAAGTTGCTGGCTGAGATGTTAATTCCCAGCTACTGTTCACCCAACAAAACTGGGAAAATAAAAATTGCACGAATTTCAAAAACTAAAAGATAAGTATCTGCTTTTTTGCCTTTAAGAAATCTTGTCTTCAGCTCCAAGCATATTCCATGCACAAGAAAGCTTGTTCCTTTGATCATTCATCCATCACACTCTTTTTTCTTCAATCATTATCCTCTCTTTTGACTCGAACATGGAAAGGCACAAGTAAGTCATATTAAGATAATTTTTTTATCCACAGAAATCTTTCCATCGTTTGTTCTCGAGCTTTTTAATTTTTAATAAAAAGAAAGCTCTTCTGTTTCGGGTTAGTGTTTAAAAATATTTTCTTGGATAAAAGATTTCTTTTTAATATCATAACATAATATCTTATATCATACAATCAAAATTTCACAAAGATAAAAAGAAATCTTTGCATCATTTGTTTGTTCGTTAAGGTCATAGGGGGAAATGATGTGCATAAACTAAAGTTATCTGTTATTAGCTTTAAGGTCATAGGGGTAAAATGATGAGCATAAACTATCTTTGCTTTCAACCCAGCAATTGGCTGGCAAATCTGCCTCTTATTTCCTGTCTTCCTGATATGTTGGTATTAGACATCAAAATTATTAGTTTCCATATTCTTTTCCTTAATGATATTGTTTATTTGCAGTGTTGTTAGGAGCCGTTCAAAAAAAAAAGATGGGTACCTGGAGATATCAAAATATATATACATACATACATACATGCATACATACATATATAATTTGCTAAAATAAAAAATGAAAAATGTGAAATATATAATTATAAATTATAAATATTAACATTTTAAATAAATGCTTAAGTCTAACTCATGAATCATAAACAATTAAAATATCATAACATAATATCTTAAATCATACAATAAAAATTCAAAAAATTAGCAGCCTATTTTATTAATCAGGAATCAAGGATGTTCATAGGAGATTATCTCTTTTTATGTTTGCGTAGTTTATCATATTTATCTAACTGCTGACGACTATGAACTGCTCTTCATCATTTCTGACTGTCTAGATGAGCTGCTGTCCATTCTGCTTGTCTGGATTTGTCACTATCCATTCCGTCTGCCTATTTGCATGCGTAAGTCTTGATCATCAATGCTCCGACTTTATTCATTCATGGCAGTCATTTTCCAGAGTTTGGTTGTTGTGAACCAGCACGCATTTTTCTGCCCCAACAGAGATGTAATAGACAGTTTGTAGTCAGAGCTAATTTTTTTTTAGGGAGACACATTGAGACATGGGAGGGATGTCTCTGTACCCATTTCTGGTACTGGAGATGCGTCCCAGTCTCCCTGCAACTCGCTATTCATTGCACTGTCCCTTTTTATTGCTTAAATAATTAACATGGAGTGCCGCTTTGACCTAATGTTTGCACTATTAAATTTTAATGTTCTTCAGCCAATCTCATTCCTTTTAAGAGAGTCCATTGCATCTGCCTTGATATATCTATAATTTATGTAGTCCCAAATGGTCTGAAAACATTGACAGATGATATCTATAATCATCTCTAAGGATACCTTTCCTTCTTACTAATCCTGGGAAGATTTTCTTTTGGAACACCTGTAAAATTGAGCTTAACCCAATCTCTAGGATGTTTCTTCCACACATTCTTTAGGCTTTCTCAGCTTATTTCCTTGAAACCTGTTATTTTGTCATATCAAGATGGCTTATGTAATCTGGTCTTCCCAGCATAGCTGATTGTGATATTGACACCTTTATCTTACTCCATATTCTCCACATGATTTTTCTTCTCTGTGAAAAATCTAGAGTTTCTTTTAAGCTATAAATCCATATCTGGACTTATTTTAGATGGCCTTTGAAATCTCATTCTAAATGTTCTTGACCATGCCAATATTTACTCCCTTATTGATTCCAGGCCAGCCCATCCTACTTACATTTTGACTTCAGAATCTTCCCAAATCTCCTGTGCCATAATGCAAAAACAGGCTATGTCTATCATCTGAGCTGCTCTTGCATGGAGGATGTGCCTACAAAATTCTCTTGGGTGTTCATGGAATAGTCCAAAATGGAGTGTACCATTTGCTAGGGGGAATCTATAATATCGGGAGTTGCTGTTCATTGTTGGTTGATTCATGACGAAAGGGGTGTTGGAATTTGGGCTGCCCATGGATTTGGTACATGGTATTGGAAACAATAAATGGTTTCCGGTTTCAGACTTGCTTATATAATACACTAATTCCTAGCTTTAAGGATTCTTCTTAATTATTCTTGTTTACTTGTAAGTTGTAACCAAAGGGTGACGGGATGAGTAAAATATCAAAGCAAAACATGAAAACCCTTGACAGATGAAGCATATGTTTATTAGAAAATGGCTGGTTTCTATGGAATAATGCTTTGATTTGAAAATGACAGCCATTATACAAATGAGATGAACAAAAAGTAAGGATTTTGTTGATACTTGAATTGTAAGCCATATTGTTTTGTTAAATAATTTTGCTTTGTTTTGTACTTGAAAGGTGAATTCTGGGTTGAAGTACATAAACAAGAGAAATCAGGTTTTGCTTAAATATTTGTTTATCATACTATTGTGCCTATAGAGGCTATGGAACATGAAACGTATGGTGCTTTAAGTTTGATTTACATTGAAATTTGAGACATACAGTTTGCAGCCAGTTATCTGCATGGTAAGATATGCTGTTTTTTTTTTTTTCAGGTAGACTAAGCAATAAGCCTCTTGGAAAATGATAGATACATGATGTTTTGCAGCATATATGGAGTGCATGATGAAGCAAAAGATAAAGCATTTGAGCTGGAAATGAGCTGGATTTGTGATGAATCAAAGAGGCAACATGAAAAGGTATTGTTATGGTTTAAACTTTAAAAATATCAATAACAAAAGCCTAGGTTAATTTCCTTATGTTTTGTGCCGTTTTTTGATATGAATTATAATTATAATCTGGTGTACTGTATTTTTATGACTTTAGTGGTAGGCAAGACATTTCTGTTTCATTTCGGGTGATTATGTATCTCTCAGTTTTTTATTTTTATTTCGGTTATGATTATAAAGAAAACTGGAGTACAAGCACAGTTCATACACTTCATTACGGAATTTATGTGAATTCATTTACTGTAGAAAATTTTGGGTTGAGATTTTAGCACACCTTATGCTGAGTGTTCAGTACCTAATCATTGAACTATAAATGCCCAAGCAGATTGTATCTCCTTGTAGTTTACCAGAGGTCTGCTCTAGAACTGATCAAGACAGGACAAACTAAATTCTAGCATTTAGTGGAAAGTTTTATCTGGTTCAGGATCTCACTGATTCTGATACTGCACAGATTACCGTTCAGGTACTGGATATCAATAAAAGCTGACATGGTACAGAGGCCAAGGTTTAGTTTTGATTATGCAAAAGAATACCAGACTGAAAATTCTAAATTTAATTAGAGATAACTCTTAGTCTTTAGACATTGATTACCTGCTAAGTTGCCGAATCGGAGTTGGAGCCGGAATTGGGTACGTGGGTATGGTACATTGGTATGACAATTTTTTTGGAGGATTGGGTACATTTGGGTACGTCTGTACAAAAAACATATAAAAATCATATATATATATATATATTATAAATTAAATATATTAACTATATATTAAAAAATAACTTTATACATTATAATTTATAAATTAAAAAATAAATATATTTATATTTATTTATTTTTTTCAACTGAGGAATCGGGTAGCCCCCTATAAAGTGCAGTGCACCTGGTAAACTTTTTTCATGTGACCGGTGACGTTGCTGCGACATGCCCTCCGGTACGACGGGATGGGGGGAGACTAGACCTCGTGACCTCTTGCCTGCAACAAGATGCTTTAGCCAATCGACCTAGGCCCCCCGCTCCATATATTTGTATTTATTAATGCCGTATAAGTATACAAGTTTTTAATTTATAATTTTTAAATTTAATATTAATTTTTAATTTTATTATATAATTATTAATGCATAGTTTTAATAAACAATATACTTATATAATAATTAAAATTTTTAAAACTATTTTATAATATTAATTATTAAATTACTTTAAATTATATATTAAATATAAATGAAACTAAGAATTGTCTCTTATCCCTGTCATAGTTTTCAATTAGAAGATTTTGATAAACATAAAATAAATATAAGAAATGCCCTAAGCTTATTCTTGTCATGCGTTGCGCTTATCCTATTGAAACTATGGCACGTCAGATAAAGAGAGACTTGGACATGAAAAAAATTAAATATTATTTTTCGAAGGCAATGAGACAGTTTAAATGTTATTTTTCAATTCATAGTTTTCAGCTGAAACAAAATGGGGTTCTTATTCAGAATGCAAACCGAAATGATTGTTAGGGTTTTTATCTTTTGGGTGTAAAGAATGTCATTTAGGGTTTCTCAGAGGTCAGAAAGTCAACAAAATCTAAGGACAAAAATTCCAAACCCTAACCGATTCTGCGCTGATTCCACATAGACTCCAATTTCGGGATGTCATACCCAAAATCGGCCTAGTTTTCCAGAAATTTGGTAACTTAGGAGTTAGTGAATTATATTGTACAAGCAAGCAAGAAAAAGAGCAAACAACAAAGCTTGGCTATATCTGAATACATCACTAAAACAAAACTAATGCTGTCACTTTTCAATAAAGAAATGAGAGAACTTGAACCTTTCCAAAAAATAAGAACTAGATGAAGGATTAATGCAAAACAAGATATGGACAATCAACCTATCTGACCATGGGGATTATATATAACAACCAAGACTTTAAAATCTGGCTTATGGAAAATATTGTACATGCATTCACAAACTCATAATAAGATCTACATAATCACACTAAAAGAAAAAATAGGAGGTTTGAATATATCCTCATAATGTTTGAAGAAGATGATGCAACTCCATTGGAGCTAACATCATAGAGGAGACAAATATCCTGAATGGTTTAGTCCAAATCTATGAGATATGACTCACAAAACAAACTTGCAATGTTTGTCATGTACACATTCCAAATAGTTATATTTAGAAGTCCATGGTCAAGCCGCACTAAATCATTGGAAACCCCATCTGAGGGAACAATGAACATTGCCCCATCGCAAATGGGGACCCCCAAGTTTTGGTTCCGCCCTTCGCGCAACATCTTTTAGAGTTCAATTTGAATAACTTTTTGAGAGTCAGTCCGGCCAAGTTGAGATTTTGAACCCGTTTGAATGCTTAAACGTCATGGAAATGCTCAGAAGACCCAGTAGACGAGGAACGCCATTGCGTTCGGTCAATTCTGACACTTCCTATTTTTTAGGGATTTTGCTTTTTTGCTTTTTGCTTTTTTGATTTTCGACATTTTTAGGCCATTCTGGAGTTCCTATTTTTTAGGGATGCTTTTTGCTTTTTCTATTTCTAGAAAGTTTCTATTTTGGGAAAGTTTCTATTTTTGGATCCCATCAAGCAAGAAATCAACACGCCTCTAGATGTCAAAAGAATCAAGGTAAAAATGGCAAAAGTTCGGAAAATGGCTAAGTCTGAGAGAGGCGCCTATGAGAGAAGAATGGCATGAAGAGCATGAAGTCCGCCCTACCTTTGGCATGCCAAAGATAGACACTGGCGAGCCAAGCATGAAGTCCGCCCATGGCATGGAAGCCTCCAAGTCCGCCATGGTACAAGCAGAGCCAAGTCCGCCCTTGGCAAGAAGGAAGCTAAAGTCCGCCCAAGATGTTTGGAGAAGGTGGATGGCGCAAGACAAGGCCAAGTCAGCCCTTGGCAAAGGAAAGAGCAAGTCCGCCCATGGCACAAAAGGGTCAAAGTCCGCCCAAAAAGTCAAAGGCATGAAGGCTAGCAAGTCTGCCCAGCCTAAAGGAAAATGGCAAGAGGCATGTGAAGTCTGCCCCAAGAAGTTTGGAGAAGGGAGGAAATATGAAGGGGTCCGCTCCAAGATGTTTGGAAAAGGGTGAAATTGCAAGGAAAAGTCGCCTTATGTTGAATTAAATGACCAATTACAAGTGAAGTCCGCCATTGGACAAGGCAAGAATAAAATTCGCCATGGCAAGAAAAGGTTGAAGTCCGCCTTAGACAAATGGAGGATAAAATACGCCGTTGGCAAGGAATTATAAGAAATTCGTCCAACTTTGAAAGATAAATTTTTCTAAGGCATGAAAAAAGGAGAAATGTCCAGAGGAAGAAGAGGTTTGGTCGACACGAAAATCACTCCTCGACACAACGGAATGAAATTCTTTGGCATAAAATGAAGAGTGTTTGGTAGAGCAAGTATGAAGTCCGCCCCTCTCAGCTTGGAAAAATTCCTAAGGCACGGATAAAAAATGACAAAGTGGCATAGAAATCTCCAAGGTCGCCCAACCCAGAAAGATAGAAAATGAATTGTTTGGCTAAGTAAAAATATTCAGAGGGGTCAAAAGTCCGCCAGAGAGTTGAAATTTGGCAGACGAATTATTGAGCACATTTTGGCTAGGCAGACAATTGGAAGATAAAATATTTGGCCGCGGACAAACAAACTTAGCCATGTATCAATTTTAAATGGGTTGGAAATTAATATTTTAATATTTTTAATTATTTTCCGATACTCGGGAAATTTTAATTAAAAATTCGAAGCACGGAGATTATTTGGAAGATTAAATTATTCTGCCTTAGGTAAATTTAAATTTGCCATGATTCGAAGATTTAAAGTATGTTGGAAAATTAATTTTAAACAATTAATTTAATATCTTTTGATATTTTCTCCAACACTTAGGCAATTTTTCAAGAAATTCGAAAATCTCAAACAGAGGTGGCACAGAAGATGAAAATTGGAAACTTGCCTCAACGACTGAAAGTGAAATTAGAAACTTGCCAATCTGAGAAGAAAAACGTTTCTAAAATTGGAAGAAAATCAGAGAAAAGAAAGCAATTCCTTGAGGAAAATCACACTTCTCAGCCATAAAATGAGTTTCAGCAACTCATTTCTTCACAATTTCGACTGAGAAGAAGCTATCTCTCTCGAATCTTCAGGGAATCGTTTGCGAAGGAGAAGTTCATGAAAGTAACGTTGCTGTGAGAATCAAGGAAGCAATTTCTTGTTGACAGGCGTGATTTTTAGAAAGAAATAAGTTATTTCTTTGCTGAAAATCGTACTTCCCAGCTTTGGCGCACTTCCTCTAGCAGATTTTCAGAATTTTTAAATTCGTTTGCAGCCAGAATACGATCTTTGAGGTTTGGAAATTAATCGACAATGTGTTTATACCTCGTTTCTATCTTCTACTTTCTTTCCGGCACGAGTTTCATTCATAGATGGGCGAATTTGTTCACTTTCAGCTTGCTTTTTGACAGAAATTTTAATTTAATAAGCTGAAAGTGCGATTTTATCCAACTACACCCCAGAGTAAATTAATTTTAAAGAGTCTTGTATTAATGTTAAGTATTTTGTACTTGCAGGTTGACGGTTGATCGAGGAGAGACATCCAGGAAAGCACAAATGAAATTCGCAAGCAAAGGATTGCAGCCGGAAACCAGAATAAAATCAAAATGGAAAAACATTTTGGACACCAATCTTGGCCACATTGACCTCGAGGAGTTCAAGAAAAGAATATACGGGCACAATGGACCTTTGCCAACGCCTGCCGCCAGGAGAATGGTGAGAAATGGAATCTTTCAAGCTGCCGGATTTCCGTGTGCGCTTGAATGTGCTAAATTAATGGTGGAGTGTGCGCTTCATTATGATGCTGAGTTGAGACAAATTGTGGCACTTGACGGAAGAATATTGGCACATCTGGGAGAATTGGCCATACAAGAGGCCTTTGGCATTCCTACGTATCCTAAGACCACCTACAAAACTAAGGAAGACGCCCAAAGATTGTTTGATGAACAGCTTGACCTTTGTGCCGCCAACATCAACAAGTCATGGCTGGACAAGCCTAGGCCGTCGGTCAAGAAAATGCCCAAGAAGTTGATGCTTACAGACTTCAAGGAGGACTATGGAGACATGATTATCTTGCTGAACATAATAGCAGGCAGTCCTTTGGGGGCGCCGTTCGAGCCGTGGATGTACTATTTTATTGAGGACATCACAGAGGGCGTGAAGATGTTTAATTGGTCACGAATGATAAGCAACAACCTCCATGAGCAGCTTGTCAACTTGGAGAAAACTAAAACGTGTTATATGAGTTCTTACGTCATCTATATGTTGGCTAGGACTTACAAGTATGCAGGCTTGATATGCAAAGGCACGGTTGGCAGTGGATCAAACGAGTTGAAGGCATATGACTATTATCCACAGCTGTAGTTGAAAGAGAAGGCTCATTTCAGGCAAGCTCATGACGCCTTCCTTATGTATATCATCAGGATACTCCAGGGAGGGATGCATCAACGGCTGACTCATGAGGCCAAGAAGTTGATTGGCAAATATGGATCTTGGTTTATCCAGTATCCCCGATATACTTACATCAGAATCCAGGGATTCACCGGGAGCCCACATCGTTTGCCCATTTTCCCGACTAACAAGATGGTCCTATTGGAAGTTCTAAGGCAGCTAGAAGAATTTCAAGGCCTCCAACGGACAAAGCAAAAGGCGACAATAACCTTTCCCTTCTTTATAGGGAACATGCTAAAGTCTTGTCCATCATTGCAGGCAGCAGATAGTGCCAGGCTCGAGATACAACATTACCCCTTTGCTACCTATCCATCTAGGAGCCACTTCGACCCGCATCATCACATCAAGACGGTGGATGGAAGGAGGTACAAGCATAGGGTTGAACTGGAAGATTTCTGGGCGAATGCTGTGGACGAGTTTGAGGTTAGGCGAAAGATGTGGTCTAGACTACCTGTCAGCTTGATTAGAGCAACGAAACTTTGTCGAGTGCCGGATTAGTTAGAGGAAGATGGACAACAGGTACAACCACACGTTGATGAGAGCTTGCCTTTGCCGGTGGTCAGGTGGTTAGAACTCGAGCACGCCGATTTTAATACTTTGATGAGACCAGTCATCAAGTATACACAGTGGTGGGTTGATCAACAGATTCAGGAACTCAGGCGAAAAAGGATAACTTTGACTTATGATATGTTGAGTGAGGTAGAATCCTATTCTTCCAATGTAGACGCATCCTAGGGCGTAGAGATGATAGAGGCCACCACTTCCAGGAAAAGGAAGGAGATAGCTGCAGGCAAGGAGCCAGTTCAGAAGCAGGCTAAGGTAAAGCCTTCACACTTGGCCGCATCTAGGAATGTTGAAGAGATGCTAGCTACTGTAGATGCTTCACTGGCTGACATTAGGGATCCTTCCCTGATTCCGGAAACAATATGGAGTCTCAGCCGGATGAAGATGCGCCACCATCTCCCACGGGCACAAAAATATTGGAGTCCGATGATGAAAATGTGGACACCCAAAATGAGGATTTCCAGGAAGGAATGATTTCAGCTCTTAGGGGAATTCTGGACAGTCCTGACAGGGAAGATAGGCCGGAAGATGAAGGCATGGAGCAGCCGACGATCCCGCATTGGCTAAGGGAGAGGCTGAAAGTACAGGCGCCAGTGGAAGAGCTAGAAGAGGATGACACTGCAGACTTCTTGGCCAGACTTACGCAGACTGCAGTCAAGAAGCCAGCAAAGAAATTCTTGAGCATACAGAGAGATGAGGCCGGCAACAGAACAGTGCAGATTGCAGTGCCTATAGTGGACAGGCCACAGGAGGACATGGCTCCACAAGATTATGCCATCACAACCATTGACTTGGGTCCAACCACGAAGGGCCAGGAAATTGAAGACTTGGACAATTCTGTGTCCACTATCAAGTCAAGGATGGCAAAAGAGGTAGCCAAGAGGAAGGAGTGCCAATTAGAAATCGAGCGCTTAAAAGAGTATATCCAGCACTTGATCAAGCCACTTGATCAGGATAACACGGCAGCTCCTCTTCTCCAAAACTCTTCACACGAGGCAGCCAAGGAGGTGGAAGAAAACAGGGTCACAGTTCGAGAGGCCAAAGAATGGATAGCAATCAAGGGCACGGAAGCTGAGATATTCATGGAGAGGTTGACCTTAGTTTACGGCTAGGCCACTTCACTGCTTTCTAGACTAGCTGCTTTGGTGGAAGTATGAGAGAGCCTTCCAGATGTGCAGGATAGGATCATTCCTTGCCTTAGGATTCTAAAAGGGATTCCGAAGCAAGAATTAATAGACGGAAGCGTCCGAAGCAAGAATTAATAGACGGAAGCGTCCGAAGCAAGAATTAATAGACGGAAGCGTCATTGCAGCAGGTGCAGCCTATGACTTCCACACTTGGTATTGGGCACTAACGGCACGGGGTGAAGTCTTGGAAAGGGTTAAGGTTGATGGTCTCAAGCTGGAGGATCAGGTTAAGAAAGTCCAGACGAAGATTCTCAACATGATCTCCGATATCCTGGATAAGGAAGCTCTACGAGAGAGGGATTTGCAGTTGGAGGTTTTGAAGGGAAAGGTCCAGGAGAACATCTTTGCTATCACTGGACCCATCTTGAAGCCGGACTGGGCCAAATTGGCGAACTTCTTAAGCATCCGAGAGTCTTTTGAGAAGACCAAGCCAGAGTGGGAGGATACCTTTGCCAGATGTGCCGAGAGTGTGGACGGACTGGAATTTAGGATTGGAATGCTTCCTCAGGTCACCATGGATGAAGTTGCCTTGATCGTGTCCAGATTCATCAAACACACGGCAACGCGGGAGGATCGGGATGTGACTCCTTGAAAATAGCTCCAAGCGCCACATCACCTTGTCAACTCTCAGTTCACTGAAGTCATTTTGGGAAACCCTAATTAGGGTTTATTTGTTTTGATCTTGGCCGTTGGCTCATTTTTAATTTGAGCCGTTTATTCAATTTTGTAAACTCTATATAAACTTGTTTACTCTCATTTACAATTTGTGAAGTGAGTTGTATAAGATTGTTGCGACGAAACTATTTCCGTTTATAAAAGCTCTTGTGCATGATTTGCTAAGAACCACTTTTATTTTCAAGTAGTGTGCAAGGTTTTAATATTTCTCCTTCAACACTTAGAGTAGAATTAGATTAGTATTTAATTCATATGTTTGTTAAGTGGATGATAGATTTGATAGCAGTGGCGGATAAAATTTAGCTCATACTTTTTTCAAATGGATGATTTGCATTTGATGTGTAAAGTTAGCTTGAGCCAGTAATTTGTGGATGCTTAACTTCTGTTTGTTTTTATCAATTCGAACATGAAAATTATTATCACTTCCGTTGAAGATTGCATCCACTTTGCGTAGTTGTCCAAAGGAGGCGAAACAAAGTGTGGTTACCCTATTTTATCTAGTTGCTGCCGTCTCTTGACTTCTTAGGCGTAGTTTAGGTTTCTAAACCCTTATCCTTTTGCCCCTTTTTTTTGAAAATTCGAAATACCCATCAAAAAGAGCCTTCAAAGATAAAACCGTCTAAGTCCTCAATCTGCAAACAAATTCACGTAAGTCCCCTTGTGATTACCAGCAATCACAACACCCACTGGCCTTATCCACACGTCATGACCTGACAAAAGAAACATTGGAGTTATTGTATTATCTTCTAGGTATTTGCAATCACTTTTCAAGAGAGGATAGGAGTGTCCCTTGGGCATTTTTATTCTGTGTTCGGTGGCGTACTCAAAACACACACCAACATGACTTGGAAGACTCAAGGAGACTCATTTGAATTAACTCCCCTTATACTTGAATTAGAATTTCAGAAAATCGATCAAATGGCATATTATATGCCTTCCCCATAGAAAGTCAACAGAGATGATTGGTTTAAAGAGTTGATGAAAGTACCAAAACTATAATCCCCGACCTAGAAACAAAATCTGCGTATTCTTTACTAAGTTTGGAAAGAAAATTAAGAACCCATCGTGTATCCTTTTTGTCAATATCACATTCTTTGAGTCATGTTTTTAGAATTGACCTTAGTGACATAATCTTGGATATTGTCAAAATTGTTTGGATTAAGGTTCATCTATTTATTATTAATTTGTTAACCCTTAATCTCATCAGTTTGACTATACAAATCAGCAAGTTTGGTCCACGTCTCCATAGGTATATTACATGAAATTGGAGATAAAGTGAAACAAATGTACATAAATAGCCAAGAACTTTGTCATGCTCATTAGGCCACACCCTCTTTTCCTTGGCATCTATTGGTTCTGGTTCATTTTCCTATATATGCATAGTATGCTCTTCACTCCTTAAGTGATTCCATATCAATGTTTTCCATGATGAATAATCGTGAAGAGTTAGGTGAGGGATCTTAGAATTCACACAATGCAAACCAAAGAATTGACAGCAAGCACAATCACAAGATTACCCCCCAAAATTTCACTCAGGCAATGATCCCCCCAACACAATATGATCTAGGCACTTTATATTTAATACAAATACAATTGCTACCGACAAATATCACCAAGTGTTCTTGATTTCAATGCTTTATAGATATTAGAAGAGATTCCAAACTAAAAAGACAAATTATAAAGAAAATTAGAATGAACTGATAATACCATTGCATATAAATTGAAATATTATACAATCTGAAAAACAAATTGCATTGTAAAAGGAGAAGCATATGAGCCCAAAAAAGGTCCCAAAATGGGAACAATGCAATGACAACTGGGAATTTGCAAGTTTTGGGAAAATTGTGAACCAAAATAAGAAAGTATCTACATAATTGCGAAGTATGTGAAAAAATAGTCCAAATAAAAAAAAAGTCAGAAAAAGGAGTTTGTATGCTTGAGCTATGGCCCTTTGAAAATTGATTGCTGAAATCAAATCATCAACCATGAAGGGGGTAGGTTGGGGGAAAAGAGCTTGTTGAAATCACACTAACGTAGTTCTAATGTCAGAAGTTGCCTTAGATGGAATCTTCCCACAAACCCAAAATTGTTTTTGTAAGTTACAAAACCGTCTTCGGTTTAGAAATAATTTGCTGGAAATTGCAAATTGTTGGCTTGTATATGGAAAATCAGATTAGGTCATAGAGAGTGGTTTTGAGCTAGATTGATTGGATTTGAGTCATCACCGGTGGTTTATATAGCCACTAGGTCTTTCAAGGTTGTTGATTGGCAAATAGAAAATAGCCAAATGCAATTTGGGCAAGCCAACACCAACTAAAGAGCTCCATTCCATCAATGTTATTGGGAGGGAACATGTTATTTGTGGTTAGGTTTGTAGCCTATCACGATTGCCTACTTGGCACCCCTTTATTCATTTAAACCTAAAAAAATATATTTAAAAATTTAAAAATCAAATGAAAAACAAGAGCCATCTCATCCGAATAACATGGTGTTGATGCTTGTGAATATTTCGCCTTGATTTGTTTGCATAGAGGATTACTGCAATGAATATGCTTGCGCATAAAATATTTTGCCATTTGTACAATTAGACAAGAAGATTTTTTTTGAGGGCTCCAAGTGAAGAGCTTTGATTTTGACAAAATGATATTCTATGTATAGGTTCGCGAGCTTTTTGGATGTGATGGTAGGTTGAATTTGATCCAAAGTATCTTAAAAGATCAGTTCCATGCTAGATTTGTCATGTACCTCTCAACTTCAAACCCTTGTAGATTTGGCCTCCAATGTCCAATTTGGACACTTCAAAAGGCAAAAGTTTACTAACACCTTGAACACAATGGTGAACATAAATTTAGTTCTAGAATCTCAAAAAGCAACTTGTGATACAAAGCCACAAAGAGGAACCCCCTCAAATCTCTCAAAGCAACTTGCAATACAAAGCCACAAAGAGGAACCCCTTCAAATTTGGGCTTATTCAAGGCAAGAGAAGAGCATACTCAACTTTTAAGAGAATACGATATTCAAAACATAAATATCTCAACAAAATAACAAGAAGCAATCCTACAAGCTTTAATATCGTGTAAGAGCTGGTATAGAATCCTCTGATACCATGTAACATTTGGCTATTGAGATAGCTACCCAAGATCTTCAATCAAAGCACAAGGGAGACCCAAATGAGTGAATAATTCTCTTCTATCAAAGGATAGAAATATACAATATGATTACATGATTCATTATAATTAGAAACCCTTGTATATATAGGGGTGAGACATAGAACAACATAAGATTATGCCATGTGTCTTATTTTTTGAGACACAAAAGGTGTAACATTTTTTCCCATTGAGTATGGCTAGGGGTTCATATGTATATACAATTTACAATTTTGTATATATTAAAATTATAAAAATAGTGATACTAGTAATTGTCAATAATCAAAATACTAAAATATCTAATAATTTACAAAAAAGAAAATGCTCATAAATTTTTAATTCAGTGATTTGTCAAATTTCAATACATAATGAAAATTAAAATCAATATTCAATAATCTTCATATTACTCTTCATCGAGAGCATCAAAGTCATTTCTACTAGCCATGCCATATGTAGAAGTCACTTCATCTATAAGTTGGCACACTCAAGAGTTAAAACCCAATTCCTTGTCACCCCCATGTTGTAATTAGGTTTTTTATGCGGTAAGAGATGCAAGTTGGAGTGCACAAAGACCAAATCCTTATCTTCTTTGCAACCAATTGGCTGCACTTAACTAAGTGGATAAAGGAGTATGTGTTTGTTGGTAAACAAATTTGTAACTTGAAATGTTTATGTGACTCGCCCAATAGAGAGTGACAAAACATTCCAATAGTTGGAAAGATTGCTATGAAAACACAATCTTCCTTTGCGTTTGAGAGGGGCAGCTCTCTCGTATGATATAATTGTTTAGATTTTGGTATACTTTTCACCAAGAAGTACTGAAAGGAAAAAGAAAAGGTTTAAAGATAAACACAATATTAAAGAACCTAACAACAAACAAAGTAGTGCTATATAGGTTTTACAATCTTACCTAAAACTGAAAAAGATTCATCATAAAAACAGAGACTACACATAAGAATTCATATTGTGAGGATTAACATGTCCAAATCAAGGTACCGGGAAATGGAAATGTTTAACATAGATTTTTAAATACAAGACTAATCACTTCTACAAACAAGATTTAGCCATTTAGGATAACAAAGCTCATTATCAACTTGAAATTCGAAAAGATTAACAATGACACAGAGAAAATATCATGAATGCACCTCCAAAAATGCTTTCCACTACTTTGCAGAATCGTACAATTCCAAAATCCCTTATGCAAATTTGTGAGAATCGAAAAGTCCCCTGTACAATGACCAAAGCTCTATATATATAAGCTTGGTTATGATAACAACTTTGAAACCAACTAATAACTACCAAGATAACTACCTTTTTACAGTTTTGAGAAAGTAAAACAAACTTTATTCTAGTTAAGATTTACTAAATTTTCTCGGAATTAAAGTCTATTTTCTAACTTTGTTTAAAAAGTAGTGACATAAGTCACATTACATCAATATTGACTCAAGAATTAATTTATGACTTATGACTTGTGACTAGAGAAAATAACTGGGCAACTTGACTTTAAACTGAGTCACTCATTTCCCTCTATCTACATCATCTTCAACTCTTTCTGAAGAAGTCTCGTGCATCATAACCTAGTTTTGATGAATAGACTTTGTTTTGTATGCTTCGAATAGCTTGATAGCGGAAGCAAGGAATTTGTTCTTGGGAATGATGACATTGGTTATCCTTAACATCCAAATAGCTTGGGTCTTTTGAATGCCAATCAATTCATGACGAAAATCGGGCATACGACTACTACATGTATCTAGAGCTACTGAAATGCCACTCAACTTCTTCATTGTTTCTGTGTTGAAAGTTTGCTTGTTAAACAATTTTCTATCGATCATGTCTTCAAAGTTCTTTTTGAGAGTTTGAACTTTGTTCTTTAACAATTCATTGGGCTGATTGAAAGGAAATCATTCTGAACTTTAATGTTTACTTGCTCACAAATTGCCAAGAGTTTTTCTTGTTTTGCTGAGACCTAACTGATGATTACTAGTTTCCATTCTACACTCTAAAACCAAGAATTAAATTAATTCTCTTCTATAGTTGAAAAGATTTTTTCAGCAACCAAGACATTAGGGTCTATCTTTATCATTTCCTTAAGATCTTTCAAAATTCACTACCAAACCGATTCTTCTTTCCTGATACCCCTCAACTTTTTTTCAATCGCTTCTTTCCTAACTTCTGCATCATCATAAATCTCTTTTGTTTTTCCCATTTTTCTATCACTTTTCTCAATATTTCTCTCAAGAATAGGAGTTGCAGAAGAATGGATAGCATCTATGTGAAGTAGATGTGTCTACAATAGACTTGAGATATGAAGTCAAAGTTTGCACTTGTTTTAACTGGTCTTGTGTATGTTTTTCTTTTTTTTGTTTGTTGCACCAATTTGGCAGTTGACATCTAAAAATTATGAATGCCACTCTCATGAGTTGAAGGACCCAAGCCCACCTTGGTGATATCAAAATCAGCCTTAGTAGCTTCATTCACATCTTTCTCTGAAATAGGTTGAGCAACTTCAACACACATGTTTCCTGATGTAGGATCCATTGTCAATCGAGAGGTGACCTTTATCTTCTTCAGCCGTTTTGACTTTTGGAACAAAATGGCAACTGAATCAAACTTAGTAACAACCATTTCAGCAACTTTCCTTTTCCTTAGCAAAGTTTGTTCTAACCAAGACGATGTATGGCCTTGTGAAGGTTCTGGAATTTCGGTATTTGTGGATAAGTTGCCACAGATGAAGGAAGAATAGGTGGCTCAAAAATATTCTCTAGAGATGCACTTACATCTATTGAAGGTGGAGGCTTTGTAATAGGAGGGGGATTAGGCACCTCATGTGTAGGAGATATGATGAGAATGGAAGGAGACAATGTTGGGATCTGCTCATCACCCTTGGGATCATCCTTAGATTCTATTCAATCCTTTGCTCCAGCTTCTTCCTGAATGGGCTGCAATGACCTTTCCTTGGTTTTTGAGCTTTTCTTCTTCAGCTTCGGATCATCCCCACACGTACTCTTGAAATTACTCCTTTTGGATGGATCCTAATCATCACCACCTACTTGACTATCTTGTTGAGAGTTGGAAGTCATGGTGGAAACTTGAGAAGGGGTAGAAGTACTTTCTTTACTATCATTCTTCTTTGTTAAGGCTCTACTTTGCTTGACAACTTAGTGGTTGTTGTCGCGATCATTTTCCTTCTAACCCAATCTTTTGAGCACATAAGTAGTTCTCTCTCTGATTTCTTTTATTTCTTGGTTCGGTCAATCGATAGGTGCCAAGGGTTGAACTTGGATCTTTTCAAAATACAAGGGATCAATTAAGTTTGATTCATCATCACTGATCCTATTCACATACCAATCAAGTTTGAAATCCTTGATTTGTTTCAGTGTCAACCTCACACCATCTCTCCTTCAGACTTCATAGTCATTTGGAAAATCCTCCCAAAAGTCTTCAATGTCTGGAAAATGATTATACCTTGGACCTAGGTTTAAATTATTTTTAACATATCCTTTGCTATCAAATAGGAATCTCATGATGTAGAAGAATAGACTGATCTTTACTAGTGATAGTTTAATGTTTTGGGCATCAGAAGAAGATTTGCAGTTGTAATGACTGAAGCCAATGCGAAAAGAAACCCCATTCTTCTTCCTATCTCCATACCTCTTGTTGACCACACTAAGTTGCCTGCAGAGCTCTATCAGGATGAGTTTATTATCTACATATCTAGGTAATTTGTATGGGTACCCATCAAATCCTCCAATTTGCAAATAGGTGAATCTCGATAATTGGATGAAATGATTTCCATATTGTTTGACAAGAGTTGTCGCTTCTAGACATCAAACTACTCATCGAATTGGACATCTCATCGAAACAAGACATCACTGGAATTAGGATCAAACGACCTGTACATCTTAACATCCTCATAGTAGCCAACAAATATGAGTGGTTGACTTTTCCTCTCATTGAGCTTCAGGAATGAATGCCAAGCCTCACTACCAAAGACTCTGAATGAAGATACATTGGGCTTGACATGGGACCAAGCCTCCTCAGGAGTCATACATCGCAATGCCTTGTGAGGCATACGAATTTGAATATAATTGGCACAATTAACTACCTCAACCCAAAAAGAAGAATGCATATCTCATGATTGAATTGTACAGTTGGCCATCTCCTAAATTTTTGTTCTTATGCTCAGCAACACCATTCTGCTGAGGGGTGTATGGAACTGTAAGTTGATGTTGTAAATCATGCTTAGTGCAAAAGTCCTTGAAAGTCTGATTGACATACTTCCCCCATTATTTGTGCGTATCCACTTGATAGAAAGACCAGATTGCTTCTTCACGAATGCCTTAAAGATCCTGAAAGAATTAGAGACATCACTCTTGTACTTAAGAAAGTACACCCATATACACCTGGAGAAGTCATCAATAAATGTGAGCACATATTTGGCCCTTGAAAATGAAGGAGTTGAAAGTGACATGAGGTCACTATGTACCAACTCTAGGGTGCCTTAGCACGCGCGAGTCTACCCTTAAGAAAAGAATCTTGGTGATGTTTGCCAAGAGCACATCCTCGAAAAACACCATCAGTACAAGAAATCTTAGGGAGCCCTAACACCAATGCCTGTGTACTCACATGCTAGAGATATTTGTAATTGACATGACCAAAACGTTCATGCCAAAGCTTACTCATAGTGTTTGCATGTGCTATAAAGGATGAACTTGTATCAACTAACTCTCAAAACCATTGAATCGGTATAAATGAGAGGAAGAATCAACACTCCTAGTGGCCACAGTAATATCAGGGTCATGAAGGTCTAAGATAACTACATCATGTGGGGTAAACTTGATTGTCCTATCGGTGCCAAATTGGCAAATTTGATACATTGAAAGAAGGTTGGTGGAGATATCAAGAACAACAAGAACTTCCTGAAGAAAACCTAAGCCCAAAACTGAAAGCTATGTAGAATCCTCAACTGCAATCTGAGTAGTGCTACAATTGGAAAGGGATGAGACCAAATCCTAAGAGTGAGTCATGTGATGTGTCATTTGGAATCAAGTAACCATGGAGTTGTAGAAGGTAAGGGTCGTGTAGAAAGAGCATGACCTTTACCTATAAATGAGGAAGAAGATTTAGGAGTGGAGATGTTATATTGCTGCATGGTTTCCTCCAAGGCCTCTAATCTCTTCCAACATCTATTGACTGGATGTCCCTCCTTACCAGAAAAATTGCAAAGTTCACCTGATTTCTTCTTCATTTTGGAGGAAGACTCATTAGATTTAGAAGATTTATCATATCGAGGAGTGATTTGAGGTTTCTGTTCCGACTTTTGAGATGGTTTGGAGCAACACTCACTACCTGATGAAGTATTTGTATTGGGCTTCTATTTCTTTTTGTCTTTCCCTTTGGATGTCTGTGCTACCAATGCTTGGGTTTTGGAATTGGAAAGAGAATCAAACTGAGTCAATTTTGCTTGTTCACAAGTCAAATGCTCACATAAAACCTCTAAAGTAGGCATGGTAAATACATCACCCAATGTACCCATAGTAGAGTAGAATGTAGAAGAGAAGACCTGAAATGGCCCTCTAAGCTTAGACAATATCAGGAAAATGCACTCTTTGTCAACTTTATTCTTCCCACAACCTTGTAAAAGTGATCTGAGTGACTTAAACTTCTGCAAGAAGTCCTCAATGGAGGGGAAAGAATCAGGTACAAGTGATGCCAAATCTGCCTCAATTTGTAGAACTCAAAACTCATTGATGGTGCCAAAAAATCACTAAGCTTCGCCCACATATCCCTAGGAGTGGTGCAAGACTCAAAATGAAACAAGAGACTGTCTGAAACATGCAGTGAAATCAGTCCCATAGCCTCATCCATCTTGTTCCTATGCTGAAATATCTCAAATTGACTAGTCAATGCTGGTGGTGCTTCATCCAAAGTGGACCATAAACCCTTAGACATGAGCAATTTGGTCATATGAGCTTTCCGAATATGATAGTTGTGTGGCATTAGATGTTCAATTGAAGATGTATCTGCCGTGGTGTTTAAGGTTTTTAAAAAATGTGTGGGAAGGATTTGCTATTCTTTGATGTACATAGATACAAAAACAAAGAAAAATGCCCCCTACAACAAGAAAAACTAAACCCCAATGCAACTTTGAGAGCATTAAAGCTGAAAAAAGAAAAAATCACTTCATACAATTCTTCGTGTACTTGGTGAAGTTTTTGGGAAAAATGGACTACATGTCTATGTAGAGCACCGAAGCACCTTTTCAATACCTATTTGTTTGCTAAAAATAGAGTTCGTATGCTCAAGTTATGACCTTGGAAGTGCAGAAAAAAAAAAATCTGACTTCAACGGCCTCTAGAAAAAAGCTGGAGCAAAATTTGGAAAAATAGATTGCACCATAGTAATAAGCTCATAACCAGCTTTTCAACGATATAAAGTTTGCGAAAAACAGAGTTCATACACCCGATTTACTGAAAGTTGCCCAATCTGGTCCCTAAGGCAAACAAGGGGCTAAGTTTCGCTAGGGTTGCTAGCCCTTGGACGCCAATAGGATCGTGTTAGGGGTTGAGACGCAAGACATCAACGTCGAGTGGCTAGCCTGTGGGCATCAATGAGACCGAAGGCTTGGTTGAGGTCAGTGGAAGCCGTAGAGGCGTGGTGTGGCCGTTGGCGGAGCCGCCACGGTGTTGGAGAGGCAGAGCGGGAGTAGGAGTTCGTGTCGGAATATTCCACACCTTAAAAAAAAACCCTATCATCGCCTGTTTTCGAAAAAGATCGTCGTGAAAATCAAACTTGATTGGATTTCAAAAAAAAACCTTGCTGTCAATAAAATTTTTGACGCTGCACAAAAAAATTCCATAAAAAAACTATGCCGAATGTCGGATTTTTATGCAGAGAGGTATGATGATGGCGCATGGCGTATGACATTGTATGAATTGTACAGATCTGTATAGTGGTATAAATTTTTGCCTCAAAAAATGTGCCCTATATTTTTTATTGCCTAGATTTCAACTTCTAAATTTTTTGCAAAACAATAGTTGATCTTTAGGTTTTTGGCTGCTTCGGATGCCATGGCGACGTTTGTTTCACCCCAAGATGCACCAAAAATTTGCTCAAGGTCAAATCCCTCAAATTTTGAATAGGAGGCTGTAGATTTGGTGCTCTAATACCATGTTGAAGTTGCAAAGTCAACCTCACAGCTCTCAGAAATCACTTGCAAGCAATTACCTATGGCTATCACAAAAGAGAAGATCAAAGTGCATTTGTTTAGAAATAGATTAATACCATTTCAACAGACTACATATCCTGCAATCTTTGCATTTTATGAAACACATTTCTTTGAGTAAACAGTTCATGTTCCCTGTCTGTGCTTCCACATTTTGCAGACATGTCTACTAGAGCAAGTCCAACCATTTATTTTACCAAAATCCCTCTTTGTGAATCCTTCTCGCCACAACTAACATTGGCATATCAGCAATCATTGCACTCCTTGAAATGTCATCTTTTTGAGGCGTTTTGTCAAAAATTCATTCGCCTAGTGCATGCTTCGCCATTTTTGTATGCATGTCTACCAGTACAATTGTGACTACAACCTCTAATAAAAATCCAATGTCGTTGTGCTTTGATAGCCGTCCATACATTATTCTACCTAAGTAATTTTTCGTGTAGGCTGGAAAGTGCTGGCGCAAGTTGTGGAGTTAAGCTTTACGCTTAGCAAATGCCTCTGCCTGAATTTTTTTTAAAGCATTTTCAACAGATCCATTTTGTGCCTGTTCTGCAATCATTACACCATCAAATGGCATCTCTTCGAGGCATTCTATAATGCAGTTTATTTTCCTTGTCCATGATGCTCTGCATACGTATCTACAAAGGCAGTTGCAACTACATCAGTCGAGAATTCATTTTTATTGTGCTGTGATATATGCTCACATACTGTTTTTTTGCTCCCATTTTGTGCATGCAAGACATGGGCGAGTGGTAGTGACGGGCGTCATTTGGATAGGAATTGTTAACTTATTGCACACTGTCGATCAACTTCAGTTTGCATTCATTTGGTTGGTGCTAAAGATTAACTTGGTAACCTGCATGGAACTATTGATAAGATAGTAATTAGTATTAAGCAGTTTCTCCCTCATTCCTTCTTCATCGGCGTCTTGTATGCCACTGATAACTTATAGTTTGACTGAAAATGCCGATAAACTTCAGTTAACTTTGTGATTCGGCGTCTGAAGGTGAGTTGTTAACAACCACAAAATTGCCAATTATTAGTAATTTGCCTTTATTCAGTGTTGATAATCAGTTCATAATTCGCATCGGTCATTCGAATTGGATTATTAACTAGTGTAAAACTGCTGATTAACATTAACATTACCTTTGTTCGATGTTTGAGGAGTTATGAAGTTAGAAATTATTGCCGATTAGCATCACACTGCCAATATGTAGCTGTGGCTTTTTGAGTGAACTTATGAACTTAAATAAACGTACAACTAAGCTAACTTTCTTCTCCATCATCGGCCTTTGAGGAGGAATTATTAAGTTGCATGCAACTCCCAATGAATTTTAGTTTTAGATAAAACTTTTAGTTTCCTTTATCATCGGCATTTTGAAGGCAATATACAACTTTGAAACTTTCGGAAGTTACAAAACTTGCATTTTCACAAATGTCATTTGTTCCAAACTTCTTTCATTGGCATTATGATCACTTCACACATTCTGGCGAATTTCAAAAGTTAAAAGCTTTGCATTTTGTCATCATCTTAGTGTGGTTATTTGTTTCCTCCATTGGTGTTTGAAATGGCTTTCACAACCTATAATTTCTAAAACTTGTCTGTCAAACCTGTGAATGCGGTAAAACCGTAAAGGAGAAAATAGTCAACTTTTGACTGCATTAATATTTTCTTGTGAAACCTTTCCACATTATCAATAATAGCATTATGACCAAAGCCCAGAAATATAATTTCATTTTGGCTGAATAAAACCTTGAATTTAATAGTTTTCGTAATTTGACCGACAAAAATCAAAGCTTTAATATCTTGGAAAGTGGGAGGTGGGTTGGTGCGGAAACAAGCCCCATTTGGTGTATCACCATCAAGATCATCCTCATAAAACAATTTTGCATAAACCTTTACAATTTTTGAAATTTAACTGTTTTTGTGATTTTCACCAACCCACAGTCATTTTCAGTTACAAATGAAACAATGTATAATAACTTTTCAATCTGGCACTAGACATAGGGTTTGACGTTAACAACCTGTTCCAATCAATTGGACTGTGACCCTTTGAGACAGGTTTGACAAATTTTGACAGGGGAACACACCTCAACTAACTCAGGATAAGGCTTCCAGATGACGACTTTGATTATGCATGCATCTGCTGACCTAGAAGTACTTGCAAAATATGCATTTCAGATTAGCCTAATAATGAATTTGATGCAAAAGTTTTAAAAATTGGGATAGTTGGAAATAGGGGTAATAGTGTTTCAATTCCCTTTTTGTTGTAACATTCAGCAAAATAAGCTATAATCCACAAAGTCTTAGGATGAGGGGACAAAAGGATGTGGTGACAAGTCTCGAGGATGGGGGACCCAAGGCCTAGGTTTAGGGAGGGTAACTAGTGGGGGTTTGGGAGTGGAGGCCCCAATAGGGTTGAGGAGCAGCACCCCTAGTAGGGTTGAGGGGCAACCATTTTCACAATTTTATCACTTAAGGGTGAAATTAAGTATTTTCACAATTTTAAGGGTGAAAATTACGTATTTTGGCATTTTTTTGTTATAAAAATGATTGTTTTGTTTTTTCTTTTGGGCAGCCCTTGGGTTTGCTTTGGATTTGGTTGGTTCTTCGTTGGGTTCATCCAAGGTATGTTGTAGGCACACCGAGCTCCTTGTGGACTTGAGGAACCTGGAGTAGAGTGTGGGCAAACCTTGTAACATAGACAGAAAGTAAACTTAAGTAACTAGGTCTGAAAAATAAATAAGAAGGAAACCAGTTAGGTAATATACCTCATTCACACCAACAATGATAGATATTCATTGGTCAATGTTAAAATAATACAGCCAATAATTAGCATAATCAGTAATTAGAGTCACCTTTGGTAACTCTTTAGATGACCACAATAAATCTAGGACCAATAACTTGTTTTCAAATATTAGGAAAACACCGAAAGACAGGAATGAATCTGAATTAAAAAGGAGGAGCAAACAATATAAATACTCAAATGGCTGTAATTAAACATTGTACAGATTACATCTTAAAGGTAGCTCTTTGCCTTTTTCTGGTCAAACAAGCTTTAATGTGTGGCTTGCTTTTAACATGGCTACAGCACTATTCCCCTCCTTTTTTACCATTCTCTCTAACATAAAAGAGACCTTAGAAAACCTAAAAGCTTTTTCAGAGACAACCTAAAATTTGTCAACAGATCTACTTTTCACTGCCTCTAGTTTACATTACAAAAAAAGAAAGAAAACATGGACTGGCGACAGCAGCCCAACTGAGAATCTGCAGATGCATCTCTGCCATATCTCTATGCTCATTTGGAATATCCCAAATTGCTCATGTTCAGGCAAATGTCCTAACCATCCACCAAACCTCTTCAGAACACCCCAAACTGCTTGTGTCCATGCAAATGTCCTGATTATCCAACAATACCTGTGAATTAAGACATACTCAATTATTCTCAAATACACTACCCTTCTTGTGAATCGAGACACTCAATTATCCAAAAGAAAAAGCACCAACAAACTAAAACACCAGCCAACTATGATTGATACTTACTCCACTATCCATAGTAACACACCTCCCTTTGTGGATTGAGACATACTCAATTATCCACAAATCATAAAATGGCCAAATCATAAAACAACCAAGTTTCCCCTTGCTCCAAGAGGAGACACACAAAAAACACTGTTGATTCTCATGCAAGGTATCATCTTTGAGTGAGAAGTTAGCTCGAGATGATAATATTCCTCCAACCTCCAATGCTTCCCTACAATTAGACCTGTTTAATTTAAAAAAAAATTTCCTTCTCGTTGTTATTTCTAGAAGAATCTTGATCATGTACTGCAAAACTACACCTTCCTATTTTGTTTTCAGCAGTAGTCAATGCTTTATTAGTTTTCAACTTACCGTTAGTAAGATCCTTGGCACGTTGAATACAATTCACTAGAATATGTCCTCTTTGATTACAATAGTAACATTTAAAATTTGTATTCTTCCCCGTTGAATTGTTAGCCTTCTTTACAAACAAAACAGTTTCTTCAGTAATTGTGTGATTTTTTAGTGACTCTACTCTCTTCACCAATCAAGGAAAAAATCACAGTTCCTTAGTTTGTATTGATTTTGTTTAAAGTAAGTACAATATTGTTAAAACTTGTACTTAATAAAATAGCTTTTGCATTATCATTATCAATTGTAGAATTTATGCTAGCACGTCGATTAAGTAGAGAACAAAATGTATTAAAATTTGATCAATAGTCTCACCCTCTTTCATTGTCAGGCCAAAAAGCTTTTGTTTAATTGATATTCTTGGCACATGAAGCTTGTGAGCCAAATAAAGAATTAAGAACATCTCATATTTGCTTTGGAGTTTTTGTAAGATCAGTATGGTGCAAATATGCATTAGACAACCCAAGACCATTTGTTACCCATTTTGCAGCTTCATTTACGTCTTGTGGCTTTTTGTTGGTTCCATCGACAATATCCCAAAGATATTTTTCGATTAAAATTAGTTGCACCTTAATTTGCCACATGTGAAAGTCATACCCCTAAAACTTAGCAAAACCATATGATTTCTCCATTCAAAATATCAAAATATAACATTGATGCCTTTTCTTGCAAACTTCCAAAATGCACTTTCCTTACATCCACAATTTAATTCCAAATACTAATAGTCAACTTTACCCCTTTCTCATATAATTAAAAGAAAACATCACCTCTATCATCACAGTACAAATGAATAATTTTCACCTTTTATCCCAACTTGCTACATTTGACAATTTTATACATCCCTCAAAAAAACAAATATACTTATCTAATTGTCTTTTCTCCATCGTTCCTTTTTTAAATTTTGGTTGCAGAGTTATATTATCAGGACATGTTTGCTTTGTAGGTTGGAGATGATTAAAAAATGGCAATTTTTGCTGCCCACTCAAGACCGATAAAAGGTCAACTGCTCACATTTTAATAGCATAAGGGCTCAATAGAAAGAAGTTAAAATGAAACTTCTGCAAAAAAATTCACTGTGCAAACTTTCATGCTGCCACAAATGCACAGGAATTTAAGCTACTGTTTATTGAAACATTTCTACAGGAATATTCAGATTTGTGCATGTTGCCATTGAGAAATATTAACTACCTGCATCCTCACAAAACAGCCAACCTCCAACAATTTGCTTTTTATGAGTTCCTCTTCTCTAAAGCCTCCGCAATGCCCATTTTCACAAAATCACATCCTTACAGGATCACTCCAGAATCTCCTTCCCAATGCTCTGATACCATAATGAGAAGATGAAGAGTAAACACATTTATAAAGCATTGCATTCATGTAACTTTCTGAAAACTCCTAACCACCCTACGGAAACTAACTATCAACTAATTATTAATTAAATCTAACACTAAGTCACTAAGGTGATTATAAAATGTAAAGCTTATTTTTTCCAACAGCCAGCCTTTGCTGGGAGCTTGAGGTAACTCGCAATATAAGGGGTATACGGCATACTGGGCAGACCAAGATTCCTCAGTTGATTGAAAGGTCATTCAGAGTTATTTATCAAACACACACACTACTAAAGTTAAACAATATTAAAGTATGATTTTCTGAATACAACCTACTCATTTGAAAGGTCATTCAGAGTTATTTATCAAACACACACACTACTAAAGTTAAACAATATTAAAGTATGATTTTCTGAATACAACCTACTCATTTGATTTCATTGTACTTTTTACAGATTCCAACAGATCTTCAACAATATGTAAAGTTTGGCAGTGAGTATTATTTTCTGAATACAACACTCATTTACTTTCATTGTTTTTTTGGCAGATTCCCACAGATCTTTTAGAGGAAGCCAAGGCGTTAGCTAAGGCAGCACATGAAGACATGGATGCAGACTAGTGAGAAAAGGGGGATTGCTTATAAATTTTAGAGATTTGTCCACCGATCTAATTATGGGGAAAAATCATTTGATGTATTCCCTTCAGAAGCATTCAAATTCAGTCTGAAATTATATGGTGACATTGAATTACAAGTAGAAATGATTTGCTGTTTGGGGGAATTCTAACATGCAGAGAATTGAGAATCAATATTTGATTTTTATATGCGAAAACCTTTTATCTGCTCATATTCCTTATTTTCCCTCAAGAGACCATATATCTGGCCCAAAGAATTTACAAAATTCAAAAACTTAAGTGCCAAACCAGAAGTTGAACTAGATGATTATTTGTCTAGGTTGAAAGTTAATTTGAATGCTTTATTTTGGTGATGACATGAAGAGCAAAATATAATTCAATCAGGGGTAGAGAAATGGAATTTGAATAAATACTAACCTATGAGAATCATCTATTTTAAAAACAATTTTTTTCAGTTAAAATTGATTTGGAAGCTTCATTTTGGTGATGGCATTAAAGAGCAGACATATTTATTTTATCAAGGCCAGCGACATGGCTTTTGAAATTATATTAAACCTATCAGAATATATGTAGATATTGGGGTAGAACTTTTATATGGTTGCTTTCTAGAATTGTTTGAAACAAGCATGATCCTCTCAACCAGTTTGTTAAGTTGCTGACAATATTATTACCATTGTGATTCTAAATTCTGAAATTTTGATTCTAACTAAAGACAGTTCGATTTTAGATCCTAACTAAAAACAGTTTGCTTTAAAAAGCAAAAATGATGAAAAACACAAAACAGTGTTCTCTGGGCATGAGAATCTGCCCAATCAACAAATGAGATCTAGATCGCATCGAATGATGGACATGTTCCAAATTGAACTCTAGACAAACAAAAGGTTTGTAAAATGCAGTTTTCTAACAATTATTGAATACGACTCCCACAAATTATCGACACATTGATGCAAAGACTTTCTTTTTTAAACTATCATTTAATACAACACATTCACTGAAGAACATATTTATTCTCATGCTGAACACTTGCTATAAAAAAGTGACAAAGTGTCACATCCCCACAAACTGTATATATATATTTGTGCTAAATCCATAACGCCTTGATGTAAAGTTGGACTAAGGTGGAAACCTAACGCTTGAACTATTATTGTATCTGATGATTTTAAATGTTGATATAGATTCAATGGTAAATACTATAGATTTGGTACTTTTGAAAGTTAATTGTCACATTTGATGAGTAAACTAAAAATGTTTGACTTAATTGGCTTCACTTTTGTTGATGACATGGTTTACTTAAATGCATGTTATCTTTTGGACTAGTAAAATACTAATGTTATTGTGGTGAAATGTGTGGGAAACTAGAATGATTTACAGGTACAAGGTTGCAACAATGCGGACTTTGCAACTCTATTCAAAGGACTTTGCTGTCGTTTAACCTCGTTTTTTGTATCCTGAAGGTTGAATCACAATTAGAAGGATCATTTGTCTATAAGTATCTTGTTAAGGTTTGTGTTGCAACCACAACCCTTGGTCACTATGTTTAGGAGTGATGTTAATTATTCCTTCTCACCTCCTAGATGTTCTAGAAATTACATGTAGAAAGTAAGCAAATAACATTAGAAAAAAGAAGGATGCATCAAAGTTGGGGGAAAAGGGAAGGGTTAGGGCATTTTTGCCTAAGTCAAATAGGAATAGAGGTATTCATAGTTGGCACACTCGTAGAAAACTTGCGAGTTTTTTGCAAAAATGGGTTTTTTCGAGGTTTACTCGCCAAACTTGAAAAAACGAGTCGGAGTAAGTTTTTAGCGGCGAGTACTCGCCAAAAACTCGCGAGTCCATGAAAAAGACTCGGCTCTGTAGCATAAGGCTAAAAAAATGTTTTTTTTCAATTTCATTTCATTTCAAAATTGAATGATAGTTTGTGTGGGGAGCTAAAAACCCCCCAAGCAAGGAGATATCATTTCCAATGATTTGCCATCAAGGAGAGTAGATTCAAATGACATTTTGTGCGGATTTTGAAGAGAAATTCGATTCACAGGTAGGGTTTTTGTTTTTGTTTTTGCTTAATCATTTTCTTTCATTCTTCTTGCAAAATATTCATTCCAAATTGAAAAAAAATCATGATAGAGCAAAAAGAAACATTTTTTTTGCATTTAGAATCCAAAAAACAAGATTCATCACAATCTTTTGTTTATTTTTGTTGATTTTTTTCATTTTTTTCACTGTTTTTGAAATTTTCAGACCTAGGTTCATTTTTTGTGTAGAATGATAAGATTAGTTAATAATGTTAATTTATAATTCATTTAAACACATTTGTATCAATTTAAATCAAATTTAGCTCTATATCTTTTAAGTTTTAAATTTTTAATGATTTAGGTTGTTTTTTAATTTTTTTTGTATTAAAAAACTAATATGTTGTACATATTTTTTGTATGTGTAGATTGATCATTGATCATTGAATACACACTATAATGGCTTTTGGTTTTGGTTCAACATCAGGTTCCGCTCTCGGCCCCATCAAGTTCCACCCCGCCTATGCCATCATCATGGGTTCTAGACACTCGTCCTCCAAAGGCTAGAGACCCTACATGGAAGTATGGTGTGAGAGGGCACATACCTGGAACAATTGTTTGCAGTGAGTGAAAGAATACATATCATAGAGGCATTAATCGCCTCAAATACCATCTTGTAGGCATTCTTCAGCGTGATGCCAAACCTTGTTAGCAACCTAAAGAAGAGATTAGAAGAGAGATGCTAGCACTACTTTCAATTGCTGAGGAAAGAAAAATGCAAAGGGAGAGGGCAAAAAAAGCCATAGCAGTTGCCATAGCTAATGGACATGCGCATGGCCATGGTCAAACTCAGGAGCACAGGGTCGAGCACATGGAGATAGAGTTAGATGAAGAGGGAAATATTGGCATTGTGGGCTCTTTTTGTGGTCCACGAATTCACATTCATAACACAACCACAACTGTACTGTCCTCTAGGCCCCTCGTTTCCTCTAGTTCGACTTCGACTAGAGTGCCAGTGCCACCACCACCTTCATCTTCATGCAACCCACAAAGTTTTTTGGTGCCTCGAAACACATAAAGAGCACAGGTATCTTTGGAGGCTACAGGGTGGAACAAGGAGGTGCATCAACATGCTGACTCGGCATGTGTTGACTTTTGGTATTTCAATAATATACCATTTAATGTGGCAAGTAGTCCCTATTGGCACAATATGGTCACTGCATTGACAATTGCGGGAAAAGGCTACAAACCATCTCCTCGCAAAGATTTGAGTGGGAGGTAAGTGAAAGTCAACTTAAATTTTATGCTAAGTCTATGTTCTTTACATCAAATTAATTTATAATTTATTATTTATGTTGAATTCAAACTATTTTTTGTTTAAAACTTACAATTTTGTACTTATTTAATTATTTTACTTTGTACCTGCAGGTTGCTCACAAATGCAATCCAAAGGGCAATGCAAGTGGTTGAAGAACAAAAAAATAAATGGAAGAAATATGGCTGTTCCATTCTTTTTGATGGGTGGACGGATGGGAGAAACCGCACCATCATTAACTTTTTGGTTGCTTGCAAAGGTGAAGTTGTGTTTTGGAAGTCGATGGATGCTTCCAACCGGATAAAAACTGTAGATACATTGTGTACATTGTTGGAAGAAGTTGTGATGGAGGTGGGGATTGCTAATGTGGTGCAAGTTATCACAGATAATGCAACAACGTAATGCAACAATGTATGTGGCAGCAGGAAGAATGTTTGAGATTAGACATCCATCATTCTTTTGGTCACCTTGTGCCGCCCATTGCCTTGACCTTCTTTTGGAGGACATAGGAAAACTTGTTTGGGTGGCATCGATTGTAGATGATGCAAGGAGCATCACAAAATTTATCTACAATCACCCTTGGGTTCTTAGCTTGATGAGAGATCATACGCAAGGGAAGGAGTTGATGAGACCAGGTGCCACAAGGTTTGCAACGATTTTCATAACGTTGCAAAACATTTTGAATTCTTTGGGCTCTTTAAAACAAATGTTTGTGAGTCAAGCATGGAATGACTCCTCATATTCAAAGAAGCCCGAAGGAGAGAGAGTTGCTACAATAGTCTTCGACCCTTTGTTTGCACAAAAAGCTACAAAGATCGTGAAGGTAACTTCAAAACTGAGATTTTAATTTTAAACTCAAGTTGAATATATATATATATATATATATATTTTAATTTAACTTTAAGCCTTTCATTATAAATTTCTAACTTTGATCTTTTTGTATTTTTAATCTAGGTGTCGAAGCCCTTGGTAAAAATCCTTCGCTTGGTAGATGGGGATCAAAACCCCATGGGATATATTTATGAGGGCATGGATAAGGCCAAAGAGGCTATCAAAAGTTATTACATGGGGTACAACTTGAAATTTGATCCTATATGGGAAATTGTTGATAGGAGGTGGAACAATCACCTCCACCAACCCATCCATGCAGCAGGGTACTTCCTCAACCCTTCTTATCTCTTCTAAGAGAGCTTCTCTGATCCTAATGGAGAGGTTATGGAGGGGCTCATGACATTCTTTCAGAGGATGGAATCCAAGGTTGCAGCGAGAGACCACATCGTCAGCGAGTTGGATATGTACAGGGAAGCAACTGGTAATCTCTTTTCTTCGAAGCTGGCTGCTAGAGGAAGAAACACTCTGCCACCAAGTATAAAATTGGGAGTCTTTAACTTTTAAGTTTATTTCACATGCACCTTATAATTTGATAAAATGTGTTTTGACTTTTGAGTCTTTGACTTTGTTTTCTAACTCTTCAATATTTATTTGTTTTGCAGAGGTTTGGTGGAAAAATTGGGGTGGAAAAACCCCACATCTTCAAAAAATTGCCCTCTGCGTATTATGTCAGCCCTGTAGTGCATCCAGTTGTGAGCACAATTGGAGCTTGTTCAAGTCCATTCACACGAAAAAGAGGAACAAGTTAGCACAAAAGCACCTCAATGATCTTGTCTTTGTGCAATACAACCTTCGGTTGCGCACAAAGAGAGTAGAAGAAAAATCACCAGATCCTATTAATTTAGATGAGATAGATCCTTATAGTGATTGGACAGGGCGAGATGAGCAACCTCCATTGTTTAGCGTGGATGAGATCTTTGAATTTGAGAGACAAGCAATGGAAGATGTGGGTGTATTAGGAGATGTAGGGTTGGAGGACATTTCTGAGGGTATGAATGAGATTCAACCATAGCCACAAACACAACCTTCCATGCCAGTTGAGGAGCCAATAGTAGTAGCACCGCGAGTGCGATCACTATCACCACCACCACGCACACGCGGGAGGACTAGAGGACCCACCCCTTCTTTCCTAGCTGCTGCTAGACTAGGGAAGAGGAAAGCCTAGCATGCTATATTTAGTTACTATTTAGTATTTGCTTCTAGTTCTAGTTTTATTGCTTTTATGTATCAGATTTTCAGGCTTTTAGCCATCGGGATTCCGCATAAGAATGCGATTTTGTAATCAATTTACATTGAAGTCAATCAAAATTAATAGAAAACACTTTTGTACTCATTTATGGATTCATTGGATTCATCTTGTCATTGAATTTTGCAAAAAAAATGTGTTTCTAATGAAATTTATGCAATTTTTTAAGTTCCCAAGTTTTTTGCCGAGTTTTAAAAACTTTGCAATTTTTGGCTTGGCGAGTTTTTGCTTGGGGTGAGTCTTCTAACTATGGAGGTATTAATGAAGTATTGCTCCAAACTCATATGGTTGGGAGATAACCACTAACCTTGGGGATGTCACAAAGAAATGAGGGGCAACCATGCCATTAATAAGGCATGACATCCCTTATATTATTATATAATTTGCACGACTGGAGGACAAGAGGAATGGCGTGGAGGAAAAACTTTGTGCAACCTCCATAAATGAAACATTTAGGTAGGGGTTCTGAGAGAAGGAAGAAAAAGATTTAATCGTTGTGGACCAAAGTTGGTACACAAAAAACAGAGGTGAGTAGGAGTTGAGCATGACAGCTTGGAAGCTTTTCACTAGTTTTAAATAATCTTATTTCCCACACAACGACAAAAACATGATCCTTGCTTAGCCAATAATGGTACTTCATTCTTTTGCAATTTTGTTTTCTTTGGGTAGAATGTTAAATGCTAAAACTTGTGGTATTATTATTCCCCTTAGATAGTGCAGTTTTGGCAGCAAGATCTCTACTAAAACTTCTATTGTGCATCTGTTTGTCTTCCTTTTGGTAGACATGTATTATTCCCCTTAGATAGTGCAGTTTTGGTAGCAGGATCTCTGCTTAACGAGTAGTAGTTTTATATCTTCATATGTCTTTTCCTATCCACATAGTACTTACTGCTAAAATGGGCTATTCATCTCTTCCAAATCAATGGGTTGTTTGTAGGTATTTTGTATCTTTTTATCTTATTCTTTTGTAGCCTTTGCCGTTTCTTTTAAATCTTATTAGTTCTATGCTAGAAAAACGTGTTGCTATTTTTCTAGCATAGAACTAATATAGAACATTAAACTATTTAGACAAGTTTTTGCAGTAGGATTCAACATTTTAAAACTAGCAATTGCCCCTTGGTGTGCAATGGGTATGCCAAAGAATTGTGAAAGGTCACTTAGGGAAAATTTTGATCTTTTTTCTTTTGCAATTTATGATGTACATGAGGTCAATTGGGAAAGAGAGATATAGGGGTAGATAGAGGGAGAGAGATGGAGAGATAACGAGATAGAGGGAGATATGAAAGAAGAAATATGGAGAGATAGAGATAGAGGCAAAGAGATATCGATATAGAGGTCTAGGAAGAGAGAGGGAGAGAGATGGATGGATAGAGAGGAGACACCCACACTTTATGAAATTTATTGCATGACGGATACTTGCACTACATTTCACCAAATCAAAATAATGCTCATGTTCATGGTCATTACTGTGATTATTGTTATGGTCATAACAATGTTCATGATCATGATCATGATCATGGTTGTGGTTATGGTTATGATTGTGATTGTGCTCATGGCCATGGTTCTCTTTGCAAATACCATGATCATGATGATGATTTGTTATGTTTCGATCATTGTTTGTGTTTGATTTCTATTATGCTTTCATTTCTTTTTCATACTTGAATGTTGGCTGGCATATTTAGTTGGATAGGCTGGTTTTGTGTAATTTTGTGCTTGTTAATCAATTACTAAAGGACTTCTTGAGCCATTGTGTAAGAAATCTATAATTAGAGAGATGATGAGGAATATCCCTATCGGTTCACAGATCAAGATATTCTAATGAACAAATCACTAAGATGAATTCAAACTTACAAATGATTGAAATTAGTATACTAATTATTTAAAGAAAATGTGTAAAAGTTAAAACCACAGAAGAGAGAATTTAATGCATACAATGGAATATGAAATGAATAAAAATATTAAAGATGAAGGAAAAAGAAGTAATGACAATAGAATTCCCACGAGATTATATTGTTTACTGTGGGGAAACCTAGTGTGATCAATGAAAAAGATTGGCTCTAAATCTCATGGGCAATTCTAGAAAGAAGCGGTCAAAACGCTTTAATTGCTACCTTTTAAAATATTTGTTCTTGAGAAATAGAAAGGAGTGAAGAACGTTGTGTTCTTCGGAGCCACATTCCATACTTCCATATATCGAAACTGAGAAGTTTAAGGAGTATTTTGAATCGTTGATTTGAAAAAATAGGTCATTCATTTCAAATGGGGAATGCCTTCCATCTATATATAATATATTATATATTAAAAATATATTGTAATATTATAATTATATATTATTTAATTAAATTGAAGTTAGCTTCAAAATTATATTATAATATAGTTATATACTATAGTATATTTATATTATAATGTATTATTTTAGGATTATATATAATTATTAATTTATTATTGATAACTATATAAATTTAGTATTATTTGAATAAGATTTTTGGATTCGATTGTGTAGTTGTTTTTTGGATTCAGTTGTGTAGTTGTTTTATTTTTTATTAATAATCTATTTATTTTAAGGAGTAAACGCTTTTGATCAGAAGCTATGAACGGTGAGGTCACAAAAAGGGAATCTCACCCCCAATTTAAATATTCTACAATTACAACCCAACGGGGTTTGAACCTTGATGGCAAGAGCAACACCACAACTTAACCATCATACTATGCCACTATTGACTTATATTATTATTAATTATAGTATTTATATTATATTTCTACTATATTGTAAAAATTGAGTACAAAAAACTATCCATTTATATATGTCTACACATATTATTAATAATAATATATAGTAAATAATAATAATAAATATTTAATTTTGGATGAAAATAACATATTTAGTTAATATTAAATTTAAAACATGTAAATTTTTATATAAAAATTATATATGTGTATATATTTAAGAAGGATATTTCCAAATAATTCCATATTCAAATTTTTTATTTTTATTTTAAAAGTTTAAATTATTATGGGTGCTATGTTGGCCCTAAGCTTTTATTACGTAATGGAGGCATTATTTATTTAAGAACATAATCGTAACATTGAAGTGAGTGGGAACAAACTAAAATTATCCTCAAAATTTAAATGTATTAACTTCTTGCAGCCCAATAGTAGTATTAGTAGCGGAGGTAGTTAGTAATAAAACGGTAGGCAGAAATGATGCAACAACTATGCTGGCAATAAAAAAATGAGTAGATTTTGCAAGAAGAATATTGTTAAACCCCTATTTTTTTCATGGTAGAAAAATGACGAAAATGATTGACGATTGTGGACGGTTCAATCGTTTTGTATCGTACTTAGATGATGTGAATGATCGATCATTCAAATCAGGTCACCACTCTTCAAAGAGGGAATGCCTTCGACATAATTATATTGCTAGGTCCCATAATTTCCTTGTTAAAGATCCACTAACCCCCTTAAAAAAAATCATTCATATGTTGGCAACCTTTAAAAAAATCATTCATATGTTAGCAGTTTCATACTTAAGGTCAATCGACTATATCCAAATATATAACATATAATAGGCTACTTGTAGATATTTTTATGTATCATTCAATGTTATTTCAATGGTTTATCACAACTCTACTTCCCTCATACTTAGCTTAAGTCCATTTGAATTTAAAAGATCATAGTATTTCTTTTATGAGAATGCTCAAGAAACAACATATAAGTTAATTCACCTTGTATAGCATTATGAAGCTGCGGTAAAGTAATCCCCACTTGAGTTAAGATGGTGGATGAGTTTAATATAAGTCATAGATACTATAGAAATATTTTAGAATAATATCCTTTAGAGCCCAACTATTAGGTTTTACTATCGATTATAAATTCACAATGTATGAAAATAGATGTTTGTTGTGGGTGTTCCTATGTGTATATTCAACATATGCATTTTCTTATTGGCACTATGGTTGTCATTGTACAACTTACCTTGATAATTAGGATGTATAATACATTGACACCAAATTATGTTTGGTGAATATTAAGTGGATGAAACTTGGATTGTTGAAATATTCTTGTAAGTTAATTTTACATTCATTGATTCTCCTAATAACTTGTGGTCATCTTAAACCTTGTTGATTTGATGAGGGTGGATTACATTGTAGCCTCCATTCTATCAAAAATATGTTGACAGTAAAAGTTCTTTGAGACTGTTATTGTTCAAAGGTCCAATGATAGTAGTTGTTAGCAAGAAAAGTAGGGGTCACAAATGAGATTTTTGAGCCCCTAGTATTATATATGAATTGTATTTATATCCCACACTCGGTAGCAACATAGGGATAGGGGGTTAATGTATAATGTGGAACATATAGGTTAACAAAATGACATATAAACAAAACTTAACTAACCTTTATATGATACTATAATATTCAAAGCATACATTATCTTTGTATAACTCCTTTCTATCTTACTTACATATCTATTATATCTTTCTTCTTACATATACTATACATAGATCTACTCTTTTCTCTTCTTCCTACTCTCTCATACTCTGTTACATATTGCTCTTCCTTATACATATATACCTAATGGGACATGTCCCTTACAATCTATGACTTGCCTAAGGGTGCCTCTCCACAAAGAGCTTTGCAACCTAGTTTGTGGTAAGGTATTCACCTTGGTTTTATTCACTGCATATTTCCTGCTAAGACCGTTCCCTCTTCAAAACTTTTTCTTGTCCTCAAGACAATTCTATCTTGGAATCTTTGGAAGGATTGATTTGTATATCTTCTTAAGATTGGAAAAAGTGCTATTCGAATGTACCTTGGCTTGCTAAAGAAGTTGATTCTGGACATTAATTTGTGTAAGGAGGCACTCAACTTCAAGTAGGGTGGTAGGGTTTTGAATTTGCTAGGTGAGTTTTTGGGCATCTTTTATTAGCCCTGTGATATGCACCAATCTCAAAACTAACCACCTCTTTTAGTTGTTGAAATTTGTGCTTGGTTTGCTCATGTTGATTTTGTAGCTATTGGAATTATGCATGCAAGGATTCAATTTGCACTCTGGTTTGACCATTTGTATCTGCCACATCATAGTGTAGGAGTTGAAATTTAGGAAGAAATGAGTTTGCTTGATATTAAGATCTAACAAATTTGATGATGAGGTATATTACAAGAGTGTACAATGACCTTGGTTATATAGACAAGGTGTGATGAAGTATCAAATACCAAAACATTAAATGATTGGCGTCATTATTAAATGATTGGTGCCATTATTAAATGCCTACTATCATTATTAAATGACATGAGCCATCATTAAATGACCTAAGACTAATATTTAATAAAGATAAAAAGATAAAATCTTATCTAAACAACTTAAATATGCCTAGGACCTAAGTGGACTTAATATGTAAACAATACCCCACTAAGTAACTAGATAAGAAATGTACCCATGTACATCAACACCCCCCTTAAGTGCAACTTAGGGATAAACAATTATTATGTAGATGATGCAAAGATGCAATGATAGGTCCCAGTTACAAGGCCATTTTAGGTACCCATGTACAAATGCAAATGCATTATCTCACAAACGGAGAAAATGAGAAAAACTACATGGGAAAACCCCCTCCAAAAGAGAAAAAATATAATCAAACGATGAAAGAAGGACTACATGATACCCCCAAGTACAAAATCCATCACATATATACAATCAATGTCCCCCCATAAGAGGGAAAGAGATAGACTATGTATCCCCCCATAATGTGTAATCTCCTACAAAAATGGTAAGTGAAGACAAAACATGATCCAATATCGATAAACAACTTATCTCCCTTTCCGAAGAAACAAAACCAAGAACAAATGTAGGAATGTTTCCCATTCCGGATAGGAATTGAAAGAAAGAAGCATACACATGTATGATGATGTATCTGAAAGATGATTTTGTGTCACCTTGTCCATGGTAGATGATGATGCCACAGTTAAATCAAGTACATGTCCAATCAATGAAGAAGGTGACAAACTAGGACTATGCGGAAATTGATGTTGAACAAGATCAAAAGACAAAGATGGTTTGACAAGAATAGTGCAATGTTTGTCATCAAAGAGGAGAGATAATCCCTCAACTATGTCTTCCAAATTTGAAATGTGAGACTCCATAAACAAGGATGCCATGTTTGATGAATATGAATTGTAATAAAAAAGATAATTAGATACTTGTTGGAATAAATCATTGGAAGTTCTCAATGAATCACCAACATAAGATGAATGGTCCTACTGGACAAGAATGATGGGAGACTCAATCAATGACTCTGCACAAGGAATCATTGAAGGTGAAGGATCAACAAGTGTCTCTGAAGGAGAAGGAGCATTTGAAGAAACCTCAACATCCTCATCTGAAGATTCAAAGTACTCCAAATCTTCAAACTCTTGAATAGTATTATAATCATAGGGCATCCAGTCTGAAAAATGAAGAGGCACTAGACAATATGAAATAGGATCATCTAAGAATGTTTGAGTATCAGGATCTCCATATATCTCCCAAATTTTAGTCAAAATAACATGAGGACATTCAAAATGAACAATAACATTCAAAATGTCATCATCTACATGCATAACAATAACTCCTAAGACATGATTCTTTTTGAAATTCCTAGCAAATTTATTACTAGCATTATCTGAAGGGGGAACTAGACCATACAAATGTGGCAATAAATGAGGCCAACATAGATGTTTAATGATGCCATCTCTCCATTGTTTATAATTTCCCCCTTTTCAACATAATCAAAGAAGGATGAAATAAAAACCCCAAAATGAACTATGATAGATCTCCAAAATTACAAAGACTGAAACCTTCAATAACAATTAGAAACCCCCAAACATGATGTATATTGCAAATGAAGCCTTCCCAAAAAATTAAAGCCACTCTAGGAGTTAGGATGTCCAAGTAATAAGTCATAATGCCAAATGTTAAAAAAATGAATAAATAATACTCAGGGTTGAATCTAGAGAAAATGCATGGGCACAATGATAGAGCTCCTCAATACCTTTTCAATGCTATAAACATCACGAAAAATACAGATCCATGTAAAACATTACGAGCTCGAAGGTCCAAATGGAAGATCTAAATTCAAACAACAATATAATATTTTAAGAGTAAAATATAATAATAATACCTACACCATTGGAAATTTTTTAGAACCAGATTTCCAACGCTATCTTGTTTTTGAAAATCTAATGCCCAAGTCAAAAGTTATGGTGATTTAAAAAAATTGCTCGCTTAAAGCTTGAGGGGCCAAAATTAACCCCTCTAAGGGTTAGCAGGTGGTCCCTATGTGACCTAAATCTGGAAGATTGGGCTAAGCATTTCTATGAGGGTCGTTTAATATCAAATTTAACACAATTTTTCATGACAGTCATTTGGCCGCCAAATTTAAGATAGTTGCCCAAACATTTAAAAAAATCGCCAAAAATATTTTTTCTTTAAAATATGAAGTATTTTATATGAAAGTGGTGGTTTTTGGGCCTTTCAAATGCAATGGAAGAGTTGATTTTGGCCCAATGTGCTCCAAAAAATCAACTACCTCTTAGATCTGATAACCACATCCCAACTTAAAACCCTTGTAGATTTGGAAAAATATGTCATATTTTGACAAAAAGGCCAATCTTAACTTTCTCAAACACCCTAGACTCAATGGTAAGCTTAGATTGCTTCCAACATGCACCAAAAATAACTTGTAATGAAAACCCACAAAGAGGAAACCCAAAAACTGGTTTTTTTTCAAGCTTTTCTAATTCCCCTAATCACCATAGGGTGCAAGGGAAGGGCATATTGAACCTTACCAAAATTAACCAAGATATCAAATTTGAGAAGGAATTTTCAAGGTCGTGCTTCAATACCATTTAGGAGCTAAAACTTAGGTCTATCCCAAGAACACCTACAAAAACAATGAAAACCTTCTACAAGAGAGTATGCAAGAAATGAGCTTTCTTGATATTAAGATCTATCAAATATGATTATGAGGTATATTATAAGAGTGTACACTAACCTTGCTTCTATAGACAATGTGCGATGAAGTACCAAATACCAAAACATTGAATGACTAGTGTCATTCTTAAATGACCTAGGACTTTAATATTTAATAAAAGGTAAAAAGATAATCCTATCTAAATAACTTGAATATGCCTAGGACCTAAGTGAACTTGAAATGTAAATAGGACCCCACTCAGTAACTAGATAGGAAATGTACCTATTTACACCAACACATAGGATGTTGCCATCTAAAGGATATGAAGCTCAATCTGATCCATTTGTGCTTTGGTCTTTGCCGTGACTATGGGCCATTGAAGGAAAAGTTGATATGGCATTGATATCTCTTTATTGTTTAGTGTATTAATTTGGCATTCCAATGTTGAATGTGCAGTGGTAAATTTCTTTTTGTAGTTTTGCAAGGATATTTTGTCTTATGTTGGCTACTTGTAGTTGTGTATCTTGAATCATCGCATCTACCAAAAACTTGATTTGTGCTGCCAGGGAGGTGGGGGAGAGGGGGGCCATTGGCAAGGGTCCTTGTACTTGGGGGAACTTATTCTGGATATTCTTAATGATGTCTTTCAATTGCTTTGTATTTTCTACATGTTGCTTCAAGGTGTCTTCTCATGTTGTTTGTTACAAAATATCTCCCAATTGAAACTTTGCAAAGGGGAAATGTTGCATAGGTTAACTTGGAAACAAACTAATGGTAGTTGGAGTAGTTGTAGAGTGGCTACTGGTTAAAATTTCTTTTTCTTGGCCATGAAATCCTTAATGGATCGCATAAGTGAAGTGATAGTAGAAGATGGTTTGGCTGGGGATGGTGGAGGAAAAGAGACTTGTTGGCCTATGTTTGGGTTCATTTTTGTGGAGGGGGGAGATGTGACCTCTTCACATTTTGCTTCTTCCTCGCAAATTTCCTTATGTGCTTTCTCTATAGCCTCCTTGATTTTTTCTTGTTTATTCTTGGATTTTTGAGCATTAATTTATCCATTCTTTGTTTCAATCAAAGTTTCCTCGCTTTTATTTGAGCCATTTTCCCCATCTAGGTCATGGTGGATGAGGGGACTATCTTCACAATAATTACTTCTTTTAGTTTGGCTTCCTTCCATGCAACTTGTTCTCTCTTTTGTTGCAATGCAACAATTAGTGGTGTTGAGAATCAATCAATTAGGGCTTCCAATGTAGTATTGGCGGCCACCATGTACCTAATAAGTGTAGCTTTTTTATGTATCAATTAGATGCTTCCATCTCCTCATACACCTATAAACTATGTTTTAAAACTCTTTTTTTGAATAACTCGCTATATAAGTATCTTCATCTATGAGTGCCTCGAGTTTTTCCCTGTTGGTTTCTCTTCTTCCTTGCTTTTCTCCTCTGAAGGAGAGGTCTCCTTAGGTGCTTTCTAATTTTCCCTCTTTTGATTATTCTCCACACTCATTGGAAGGAGTGCCTCCAAGGCTTCTTCTATTGAGGTATCTCTTTGTGGTGGGGTCATTAATATTCTCTTCGTTTTTCCTTTAGATTGTGTTGATGTCATTGGAGATGCCCCTACTTGAAGTCGTTCAGATCTCTACAGAGTGGATGCACTCTGTTCCTTTGGTTCTTATTTAGGAAGGATCCATATTTCTCATAAATTCTCCTAGTTCTTATCCATGTGTTCCTATGTTTTCTTTTTGGCTATGTTATCCATGTATTCTCGATAGGTTGTGAACTTTTCTACTTGAGGGTTTTTTGTGAGGTTGAGTAAAGTCACTACATATGAGCCAATTTTTGCATTTGCAACTTCATCTCGTAACTTTGCGATCCATGAAATTCTAGGCTCAATTAACTCGATGAAAGTATAATCCTTGTCTACTAAGAAAACATTGTTTTATATATTTTGCGAACTACATCTTAGGAGATGTGTTCTCTATTTTGTAAATTTTGCTGAAGGGATTTGAAAAACCCCAATATGTGGCTTTATAGGAGGTGACATATTGAAAATGTTTAACATGGTTCTGTATTCGTGTGGATACCGACCTTGTGGAGTCCCACACTTTTCTCATAAAATTCAACCATTCATTCATGAAATAAAATTCTAGGCATATGATCAAGGTCACATACCTGAATTGATAGTGGGACTACATGGTGCACTCTATGTTATCCAATAGTTCTTTTCAGAGAACTTCACAGAGGTCAACATCCTTTTCTTTTGTCACCATTTGATAGGTCGCATATATAGATATTGTGGTGGAAAAATCTTTCCTGTTTGTGTAGTAGAACTTGTATTCAATACCCATAGCGACATATCTCATAGTTGGATTGGTAATCTTTGTAATATATATGATTTGACCATTGACATCATATGTTGCACTTGTGAGCTTTTTCGCCTTCAAATTCTTAATTGCCTTCTTAGGCGAAACCTCTCCTTGGGCATACAACTTGGTCACTGCTTGAATGGCTTATTTTGTGATTCTATAGGACTTTTCTAGGTAAATGCACTCATTTTGGATCCAAATCAAGATGATTTAGATCCATCCTTCCTCCATGAAGTCCAAGAACTCCTTCCATACATCTAACTTCTCCTGTATGAGGCTATATTGTGGGAGACAATTTTGTGTGCTAGGTTACAATAGGGTTAGCCATAGGGCTTCAAAATTTGTGTGATCTATTTCGGTTAAGGAAGTGTGGATATACTTCTAGATGTCTTTTGCATAGATGACCTCGACCATTACTTTAGAAAAGGCCCTATCAAGATTTGTTTCCATTGCTTTGTAAGGGAAATTTTTGTACTTGGGACATGTTTTTTGGGAGAAATCTACAAAAGTATGGGAAACCATTTTTCTATAGTAAAGAAGTTTACAGTGGGGAGTTTTCACTCACTAGGGTCTCAAAGCTAAAGAGTATGATCAGATAGGAATAATTAGTGCATGCAAAGTAAGTTTAGTGATGGTTTTCATATGACCTAAAAATTTAATGTGACACTGAATGATAAATAGTAAACAACAAGAATCACAATCAAAAGATCATATCAATGAAGTGAATATGACAAATTGAATAAAATGTAATGCAAACCTGCACACACAGAAACACACAACTTGTCCTAACATAGCTCCATTTTTCTTCTCTATTTACCCTGGAGAGTGGTGTAAGTAATCTTTGCTCTTAGATTTTGGGTAATTTATCGACAAATTGATTTGACAGATTAGTGAACTTGAAGTGAGTGGGATTCAAGTGAAATTGATGGATGAGTGCACTGTGAGTAAGTCTTAATCAAGAAGTGAGGTGAAATTGCACGAGTATTTAATAATTAAATGAATTAATTATTATTTACATGTGCAAAGTGGGAATAAGTAAATAAAATAAATGATTTTATTTATTTTGGAAAAGGATAATATTGAGAAATAAATGGATAAATTAAATAATTAAAACAATTATTTAATTTGGGAAGTGGGAGATGGATAATTAATTAAATAATAATGATTTATTTAATTAATTTTGAGAAGAATAAGGATAGTTAGTGAGTTAATTTTTTTTTGATAACCTAGGTGTCCCCGTGTCTCAACCCAACATCCCTGAGTGGTCTATCCTAAAATCAACTCAAAGGTGCACTCGTGGAACATGGCGAGCTAAGGCGAGACTAATCCTGGGGATGCACCAAACCACCCCCCGAGCCAGATACATCGGGTAAAGATCGGGCCTCAGAGTCGAACCCAAGACCTCGGGGAGCAAACCCAAGGCTCAAGCCAACTCTGCTACCTGTGGGGACTTATAGTTAGTGAGTTAATTGATTAAATATAATTTATTTAATTAATCATGGAAGAATAAATAATAATGTGAATTAATTAAATAATCTAAAATTATTTAATTAACAGTGGAGGGAGAATTTAATAGTAATTAAGTAATTTAAAAATTATTTAATTTTAGGAGATGATATTAGATTTAATTAAATAATAAAATTATTTAATTAATATTGGAAGAATAGTTAGTGTGATATGATGTTAGGAAATGCTAGTCGATTTTTAAGTGTCTACAATTTCATTATATATTTATAACATTGTAGCTAGGTAAGGGCATTAAATGGTTTATCCATTTAGTCATCTTCCCACATCTATTTTCCCGTTGCTTTTTTTACGACTCTTGTTTGTTGGGTAAGATTATAGTCCCATTGTGATATAATTATGATACAGTTACATACAACTATTTGCTAAGTAATATTATCTAGGGATTTTGTAGTACAAATTTTCACCATGCCCTTTTTGATGTTATTAGGTGTCATGTTAGGTCAAGGAAATAAGCATTCAAACTCAAAATTGTATATTGTAGCTTTAGTTACAATCTTCTTTTTGAAGTAATGATCTAAAATTTTGTAGCTTTGTTGAGTTCCCATTGTCCAATTATTTTATCATTTAATAAGTGCTTTTAGAGTATGCCACCTAAATCTAGTATATGTGGTTGTATTGTGCCTTCACGGTGTTATAATGTATGCATATCTTTGTTGATTGTGGTGTTTCTATTTTGATGGTTTGGGATTCATAACTCGGTGATTGGTTTGTACCTTTGCTGGTTTAAGCAATATTTTATGTTTGTTGCAATATCTTTCAAGATTGTTTCTTCATCATATATTCTCTTCAGAACCCATATAATTTTTGGGCGGTTATTCCCGTTCCTCTTGTATCGACGTATTTAGAACATCTTCACTATCTACACTACCTTATTCAATATCTAATTCAATTTCCCCTTCACTATTAGGGTCCTTTGTTATGTCTATTTTAGGTAATGTAAAAATTGAATATATCAGTCTTGTGTCATCTTCTTCATTCTTTTCCTGAGTGATCTCCTCTACATAGGAGTGATTTTCATCATCTCCTAGGGGAATGCGAACTTCTTTGGTATCATCTACAAAAGATATTTCTTCCTTAAAATCTACCACTCCATTTGCATTAACAAACCATTTTAGCCCAAGTAGTGCTCATAATGTATTCATGAAGGGTTCTTTCATGGCCACTACTTTAAAATTAAATGTTATCTTGACATATTTATATTTACCTCTACATTCTTCTATGTGCCTATTGTTTGTATGCTTGATCCATCTACTAGGCTAATGTTGTGGGGAGTGCTTGTCAGCTTCGGTCTTCCAAATTTATCTTGTCTTTTGTGGTATAATGTCTACACCTAGGTCTATCATGATTTGTTTTACCTTGTGGTGATTAAGGTGTGCAATTATCGTCACTGACCTATTTTTCCAGTCCCTGTCTCTTTGTATCCTATGGATTTGTAATTGGGTATTTGCCTGCTTATTCCAACATTTTCTAAATTGTTCTAATTTCACCAAAAGGATCTTATGTTGCACTAGTGTGGTCAACTTATTCAATGCAATAAAATATTCTAGAAAATATTCAGTTTCTTCATTGTGTTGTTGGATGATAGCTCTCTTTATGTTTTCAACAACTTTATCATGTTGTTGATTTGTAGGGAGGAAGTAATCTATGTCTTCTTATTTAGTTGGTTCTTGACTAGTTTCATTATTTATAATCATCTTGTTCTTAGCAGTATTTATCCCTTGACTGATGATTATCACATATTTATTTTTCTTGTTCTGTGATATATTTCTATTTTTCTAAAAAATCGTGTCCTCCTGATATTCTACTCCAAAGGTATCTTCACTAGTAGATGTGTTGGATGACCAATTTTCTTGCTTTTGCCACCTTCTAGCTCCTTACAGAGGTACTTTCCTTATAAATTTAACCCCTCTACTTGGTTCTTGAAGTTCATCACTCTTGGATTTGGGTGGGGCATTCTAGAAGTATTGTTGTTCCCTCTCACAACTATATAGATGGTGATCCAAATTACCGTAAAATGCATAATTCTTTTTCTTTTTTGACCAAAATTCAGTGATATAATGTTCATGCTTACCACATTTATAGTAACTTTTGATGGTTTCCCCTATCACGTCCTCTATCTTCTCTATAATTGAATGATCTATTATCTTCGTAATAGTTTTGAGGAGGGGTATTTTCCAAGGTTCACATTTTAAATTGTCTCTCTAGGGTGGTAGTCTTTATCTAACATGTTGTATATACGTGGGGTATTCCTTAAGTCCCTTTACATACACATTGTTTTCAATCAGTTTCTCTATTATACCTATGATTCAACATACATCTAAATCTTGGTGTGTTTCTAGATTTTTGATTTGGAAGGAATTTGATGGAAAGTTCTCTCTCATGGTCATCCCATTCATCATAAAGACCACAAAATACTGATTGAAGCTTTTGCAGTACTGTTTGAAGTTCCACTCTTAATGTTGTTCCTCTCTTTTTACCCTGTGCCTTTGTGTAGTCATTTCTCAAGTGACCTTTCCTTGAATAGTAAGAGCACCATATGTTTTGATTTCCTTTATTGGTCTCTTCTCTTGCCATTATACCCTAGTGCAAAGTGACTTTTTTAACCGTCAATTATAATTTTATATTATCTCACTTTCCTGCTCTTTGTTTTCCTTTCTCCATGGTTATGCCTTGATGGGGTAGGCTAGGGTTGCTATATCTGTGTAAGTATTAAAGTTTTTTCTGTCTAATGCAGTACAGATATCTTTTTGAAGTTCAAAGATGAACCATTCTAATTTTTATTTTTTGGTCAACAATTCCTCCAATTTGCAGTATACTTTCTTGAACCTTTTATCATATTCTTTTATCGATTATATTTTTCTCTACACCAACTCTCCCATCTTACAGTTTTGGATGGTACATCCAGAGTGTCGAAGTTTTTCCAAGAATTATTTCTTTACTTATTATCAATCATTATCATGCTTAGGATAGGTTTTCTTGTACTAGTCCAATGTATCATTTCTTAATGATGCCATAAAGTAAAATAGATTAATTTTATCCTCATTAAAATATTTCCTTTTTTAAATAAATTCAAATAGGAATATGTGTTTTGTGGCTTCAATAGTATATTTACTAAATACTGAGAGCTTAATTGATGAATTCATCATCTACTTGGTATTCTCTTGTTTCTATTTGCAGTGGGGCCAAGTCTCCTCCTTTTTAACTCAGTATCAAAGTATTCTTTAACCAAAATTTTCTTACAATCTGCTATAATTTGTTTTTGTGGACTCTCTTCATTTTATTGTGGTATTTCTTCAACTAATATTCTTCTTGTTTTATAGGGCATAGGGATGGGTCCTAGTTCGGGGGTTGTGACTCTTCATAATGACGTTTCATTCTTGGTGATACCTTTTTGGTTGTAAGTGATATCTTATTTGTTATTGTTGACAATTATTTTCCCAAACTAAACATAGCTCTATTTTTTTCATTTCTTCTCTTCTCAATTTCCTCACACTTTTATTAACTAATTGTTCCAAATATTCTTCCTTAAACTGATAGTAGTTTATTTGAATTTTTTAAGAATTATAGGAATCTTTCATCCAAGTTGATTGCGATTCTTGATAATTCTAGCCTTGCTAATGGTGTTTTGGTTAAGTGTGGTAGTGTCAAATACTTTTTGCTTCCACATCCATCTACCAGTTCCTTCTTTGATTCCCCATATTCCTATATTCTCTTTTCTAATTTTGATAAAATCTCCCTTGCTTCTTGTAGGGGAGAAGTCACTGGTTCTAGAGTCATCCAATCTTCTTCTATAACTATTTTTCCCTTCTTTTTTTCAAAAAACCCACATCGACATGCTTAGTAGCACCCACCTTGGCACACTCACTCTCTCTTTTCTATGTAATCTCTATTATTTTCTGATGTCTTTCTTCCCTCTTTGCATTTTGTTTTTGTCATCTTTCTTTTGAGTTTGGGTTAGCTATCTTTATTTTCCTTGTTAACTCAATCACCTCTCTAATTTCTCTTGATTTCTTGTTATCGCTTTCTACCATGGGTTTTTTTGATTTGGTGTTGCATTACTCTTATATTTTATCCCATGGTAGTTATTTTGTATCTATGTTGATTTGTCACATATTTTTAGGGATTCTTTTCATAGATCCCCCCTTTCCATTCTTCAACCCCTTGATTCCTAACCTTGCCTCATGAGACTGACACTAAGGAAATCATATTGCAACTTATGAGAAAATTTCCATCTCTTTCTCTAATATCCTTGTCTAAATCATAATTTAAAATTTTCCTTAATCTCCTTTGTGCTACCTAACTAGGGTCTTGAAACCAATGTTAGCAAGAAAAGCGGGGAATCACAAACTAGAGTTATGAGCCCCAAGAATTCTATGTTTTTTTATACCCTTGACTCAGTAGTAGTAGAGGGATATGGGTTAATGTATAATGAAAAAAAAAAACCTAAAAAAATGATATATAAACATTTCTTTTTGCTGTCCCAATTTCTTCCCTTTCATCTTTTGTTGCACCTTTCAACTCTCCATGACTTTTGAATCTCTCCTTGATGTAGTAGCTCTAATCTATCCAACCTTTCATTTATATCCATGATCACCCAGATGATCCTCCTCTTTTGATACTTGCTCTATTCTTCCCATATCACAAGCTTCTTCCTCATGTGTATGCCCATCTTTCTCGCTGCTACAATACATCACACACTTTGCAAAAAAAATTCTCACAACACACTACCCTCTACCGAAAAAAGACTCTGGTAGATGCTTCCTCTAACCACTCTCTCTTAGTGGAGGAAATCTACACCTTCTACCCAACTTTATCTCTATTGGAGGATAATAGTCACAAACCATATTTCATGCCTGCAACAAACAAAATTTCTCACAACTCTATCTCTTGCAGCTTCACCACTCCTCACCTACAGGTCTTGGTGCATACTCTACACTCTTAAGATCTTATATATTTGATAGAATCTAATGCAAAACAAACATCAAGACTCCAAATAATAGTGTGAATATTTCAGCCCACAAGGAAAATTCAAACAACTATAAATCTACACTCAAATATCATGACAAACCTTTCTTCAAAAAATAATTTGAACCATCAAAAGATTGCCTTTTCAACTGAAAAATTGGGTAATGAATTCACCCACATTCATCTTCAATAAAGTAAGTAGATCAATATTTTTACCCCTACAACATCCTTCTAAATTCATAGCTAAAAACTCAAAAAACCCATAAATCCCCACTTTATTCAACAATTGGCTTGGCAACATAAGATAGTTGCAACAACACCCAAACCACTCAATCCAAGAATTATGAATTGAAACCATAGAGAGCACATTCCAAAATATTTATCATCACATGAAATTACATAAATTCAAGGATAAATCTAATTCTCAATATTATTACTTGCATAGTCCCCAACAAGCTACTAAGAGAAACAAACACGACCAAAACATTGCCACAAGAAAGATCTTATGCTCAACATCTGAAAATCAGACCCAAGAGTCTCCAAATCAGCTACAATTAGCAACACATACAACTACAAATCTCTATTGCATCACCCCTGGGCCTTCCAACCAGACCTCACAAGTATTTTCCTTTCATTTCCTTGATTTTTCTTGCATTTTCACTTCTTTTTCTTCCCTTCTTCCACTTGGAAATTGTCATTCATGTCCAATCTGCTACATATAATCCTTCCACTCCTTCTTGGGCATCCCACATCCCCATTTATCTTGCACATTAATTTTCCAGGTGTAGACACTTAAAATTGTCTTGAATGGTATTACACACTTGAATCTGGTCACTAACATCGTTTCATCCTTAAATTCATCTTCGTTTCGCCTGTTTAATTAAATAAGCCTAGTTATTTAATTAAATGCATCATTTTAATCTATTAATATAATTAATGTTATTAGGTTAATCTCCCCTTTCATACTAACATTTCATCTAGTTTAATTGAATAATGCAAATTATTTAATTTAAACCCTCCTTATCTCGTCTCATTTAATTAAATAATCTAAATCATTTAATTAAATGTCACTTCCCCCTTTCTCATTAAATAAATCAATTATTTAATGACAATCCTAATATTCCTCAACTTGCACAATTAAAACTTTGTTTTAATTAACTAATTACTAATTTTCCTCACCCATCCACTTGCATGGGAATATTCCCTTGGAATATTCTCCCATTTTGGTTCCAAAAATGGAATATTCTTTCCTAACGAACTTTGTAACAACTTTGAAAGTGTGTTTGTTTGAATCATTGTGAGCCATTGATTGATTCTTTGATCCATGTGATCTTTGATTCTCATCCATTGATGAGAATCCTTGATCCATGTCTTCACCCCTCATTTCATCTTGACCATTGATTGATCTATTTGATCTTGACCCTTGATTCACCATTTTCTCCTATAAATACCTCACATTTTGGAGAGAAAGGGATCCACTACCATCAAAGCAAAGTTATGATGCACGTTCAAATACTATCTTTATTCATCATTGCAACCATTATTAAGCTTTTTAATCCATCCATTTTCATCAATCTTTTATCAATAGAATCCATTCGAAAGCTCATTTTATCAAAGGGACTAGGAAAGGGTCATAATTCCATACCAATACAACACCAATCCCCCAATGGGATTAGGTTTGAGGCATCAGAATAGGTTTTCATTATTCATTTCTTACTTGTTATGTTTTAATGGCTTCCTCATTTTAATGGTTTTCAAGAATTTCATTAGGATTGTAGTTTAGTTAAATATAGCTTAAATTTGTATGGATTTGGTGTATTTATCTATTACCATGATTACAATCACACTAGGAAATAATTTCAAATTGTTTTCTTAAAAAAATTGCCTCTCTTGGGGCGGGGGCCTAGCTCGATTGGCTAAAGCATCTTGTTTTAGGCAAGAGGTCACGAGGTCTAGTCTCCCCCCAAACCCATGGTACCAGAGGGTGTGTCGTGCCAACACCATCGATCACGTGATTTTTTTACCAAGCACATTGTAGTTTATAGGAGGACGAATACCCGATTGATTCTTGCAATCTAAAAAAAAAATTGTCTCTCTTCCTCAACCAATCACCTCCACTCCCAAACATCCAAATTCCCCACCATCATTAAATGCTACATTTTAAATTCCAAGAGTTACAAGATGCCAAAAATGGCCTCCTGCAACTTGGGTGTGGGGTTTTGTGCAACCTCTTAATTTCAAATACAATTAAATTTTGACACTTAATTTACCAAAAATCAAAGTAAATTCACACTCAGACAAAATGACTTCAAATTTTGAGGAGTTGTAGTAGAAAATAATTAAATAAATGTCCTGTTTGCAAGACAAAAACAAAAAAACACAACCAAACAAAAGAAGAATTAAAGAAAACATGATTTTTGGTGTGCAGGATTGCCTATACACCCGGATGCTCCTGCATCACAATGTCATGCACTACCTTTCTTAGTCATATTAATATATTCATGGCTTGACAAACCACTATGTATTCCAAAATTGCGCTTGAAAGAAAATTCATTTGTTGGTTCTTATTTGGCAACGAAACTACACCTCCACTTAAAATAAAGTAGCATCCAAATGTTGATCTTTAGTCATCAATATTCCACATCCATTTTGTATCACAATATCTAATTAGCTTTAGAGATTCTTTTGAACTCCCATAAATTGTAATTCTATCCTTAATAGTTCCTTGAAGACATGTAAGAATATTTTGATAGTTGCCCAATGCAAATTGAAAATTGACTCACTATGCTTATAAACAATACAATGTTTGGTTTGCTAAATATTATTGCATATATTTGTAGAGTAGAAAAAAATGTTTTGAATACTAAGGTGTCTTAAGGTATTACAACTAATCCCACTCTACAACATCTAGACATAATTTGAATGAAATAATTTTTTTTGTGCTTTTGATTTAAAAACTTAATTTACGACTATGATAACAAGAAATTAAATAAACCTTATTTAGATAAAAAATTCCTTCCTACTTAAACTATGTGAGATGAAAGAGAGAGCTAGGTTTATGGAAAAAAATTAATTACAAAAATTGAATTAAAAAAATTAAGAAACTAAATTTAGAACTATAAATAAAAGAAAGAGAGAAACATGACACCAAAGGATGGAGCTTATTATCTAGGATGTGGATGCATTTTGTGGATTATTGCATGATGCACCATCATTCAATTCACGTTCTATCGTACAAGTTACATGCTACTGTCCTAAATAATTATAAAACTTGATTGTATGACCATATTTTGGTTTTTCTACACAATAGGAGAAAATACAAGAACACGAACAAATTAGAAGATACAAGACAATATATAAGTGATACAATAAAACTAAGGAAGTGAAATAAAAAATGACGAAGAGAAGGGAAGAGTATGATCAAATATCCATGATTTCAAATGTTTAAAAAATTGTAATCTGAACAAAAATGAAAGTTTGTACCACTTGGGAGTTTACCATGAATGGTCAAGACCCTACTTACCTTTCAATTTTTATGTGTAGTCAATGATTTAGAGAAAGAAGAGATATATCTTAAGTGTATCTAAACATATAAAAAATAAAATGAAATGCTATGAATATTACCTCCAAGTCTATAAGGAGCAATATACTATTGTGGATGTCAAATATAAGTGAGGAACCCAACAATTGCTAACAACACAAAATAGTTCACAATGCTATATAAAATAAAAATAAAATTTAAAGTGACAAACATGATCCTCTTATACCATGAATGGAAGTGAAAAATTGCAAAAATTAAAGGCTAGATATCTTCAAGAATATAAATATGCCAAGAAAACCACATTAGATAGTAGAGTTCTTAATAAGATTTCAAATATTGATCAATAATGTTGGTAGTAGTCACATAGAAGTTTGGAAACAAGAGTGCTTGCAAGAAAAATATCAAGAGAGGTTAAATGCCTAAAAAATTGAGTTATTATTTAAAATGAGACATAAAGTGGAAGATGCATAAACAATAAATTCAATTAATAGTTGGGATTTGGTCTAGGAGAATTGTACATATTTTGGCCATTAAGAGAAAGGTAGAAAAAATAGAATAAAATGACTATTGTACGATTGAAACATTAGTGGATGCTAATGTATCACACAAACATCCATGCATCACATTGACATCCAAGTACATCAAACCATTTGAAAAATTGAAATGTTAGCATAACATGAAATAAATACAAAGGTAATATTAGTTAACATAAAAAAGGAGAAAATCACTCAAAAACATGAAGAACAAGTTGTTACCAAGGTAGGAAAAAATCCGGGGTAATATTGAATAATACTAAAAAAGATCATACGGAAAATAAACTCTACAATCCAAAATATAACATGAAAATTGTAAGCCTTTATAATTTATGACATTAGATTTGCTCCCATTTTAGTGGGTTATTAACACTCGATGATAAGCTACACTATAGTACATAAAATAAATATCATAATGATACTCAAAAGGATACTATATAGGAAATTGTAACTCTTGAAGTGAGGGAATCATGCTCCCAATTGAGAACCTGCAAAATAAACATATTAGACAAAGAAAAACTTCACAAGGAACAATGCTAGAAAGAAATAAAATATGTAACACATAAGGATTACAAAAATATAACCTAGAAAATAAGAGTGTTAGTGTAGCGTCGTAAATTGTCGACCTTGACAATTAAACACCATGTTTGGCTTATATGTGCTTGGACCTAATTATATTTATTATTTGCATGTTTTATTATCAATCAATGGGCCAAAATAGGTCTAGTCTAGGGCGCCCTCGTCCTAGACCACCCTATTTTGGCCCAATTTTTAATATTTTATTGTTGGATTTTTTATATTTACAATTTCAAATTCATTTGTTGGATTTTCAAAATAATTATTGCAAGAAATCAAGAATTGCATATAAATATAAGTCTTTTTCACCATTTGAACACCTAATAAAAATTTGAGCAATTGGGCATCCTAAAGAGTAGTCAAGGCAACTCAAGAGCAAAACAAGTATTATTTTACAATATTTTCATCAGTCAAAATTCATGTTAACAATGCACAATGTAATATTTATTTTATGTTTTATGTTCATTGTTTTGTGAATACTAACACTTGCAAGATCTTCAATCAAGCATCCAATTATCCTTGCATGAGATGAGTGACATGACTTTATTCCATCAAGGAAAGTAGATTTGAGTGGTAAGTTGCATCACTTGTAATTTATTATTTATTTTATCCATTTACCTCTGCTTGACCTAGGGTAAGCACTCTTTATCAACATCATCATAGTCATCATGGAGGTGGAAACACCAAAACAAGGTTTGAATTAGGAAAGCCCTTATATGACACAACCCTTCTCCTCTCTTTCTTATAGGTGGCATATTTGAAGTGGATTTGGAGAATATTGAAGACTCAATATCAAGATCAAGCATTCAAGCATATTCATCCATAAAATTAGGACACAATCAATTATTCATTAACAAATGAAGTTCCAAAGCTGAGTCTGACATGGAAGAAACTACAAATTGTAACCTACCGATACCTATTCAGAGATTCCATAAACCTCCATTTCCTAGTATAGGGTTCCCATGCCCTTGAAAAGATAATTTCAACCTAGATTTGAATGCCAAGATCCTCTGTCTCTGCCCTCTACGATGATATTCTTAGTTTCTATTTATTAGCTCTATGTTTTCTATATTCATATCAATTTTATGTAGTTGCCTAATTGACCTAGTTTACATTTATCAAACCAACTCAATTCCTAATCAACATCAATAATCAACCTCCCCAACAAAAAGAGGACCAAAACCCTAATCAACCATTCTGGATCTTCCTTGAGGATAGTATCCAAGTGATCTTGTATGATCATTTTGTGTCCTTTAAAATGCCATGTTTGAGAAATGTGCGATTTAGACCCTAGACCCTCTTTTCCCACATTATATTTTGGTGAACCCGACGTATCCTACATTTACATGCTTCTGATTTACCCACCTATTTTCTTAAAATTTGAGTGAAATCTTAGGTTGTTTGAAAGTGTTATCATTCAATAGGAATTTTATGTTATACATTGAGAAATTTTAAGATTTACATGTCATTTTTCATTTCAAAAGATAAAAAGTGTTCTATTTTCACCATTTCAGAGGAAAACTCAGTTAGAGATGACATCTTGCATTCTAGAAAGTATCATTTATCATAAAATTGGAATTTATTGCATTCATTTTAATTGCTTTAAAAACATAAAAAATTTGTGCATGCATGTGCTTTATGTAAGAAAATTAAGTTTTATTGTATTTCCAAAATTATGTTTGGTGCTAGACCTAAACCTATACAAACTCAAACCTTTAAACACTGCACTACATTTCTAGATCTATTATAAAAAATTTGGAGCTCTAGAAAAATCTGCTAGTAGGCGTGCATGAAAGGGACCATGGAAGAAACAATGGTGTTGGATATGATACTCAAATTGGATAGGTGAATAGGTTGAGAAAGTAGGGTCAATTAAAATATCTACAAGGAAAGCAAGTTAAATAGAAGGAGCCAAGACTACTTGGAATCATTTTGATATTTTCTCTTGAGGCTCTTAAGGAGGGCCAAAATGTGAAGGGCTATAAGGGGGTTGGTCAAGGATATATTAATTGGTAGAATTATGTCAATGCTTATGTATCCAATCCAATCCAATCAGTTTCATCTAGTTTGTATCTCAAATATAAAATAAGTAGGGGCCATTTGGTAGAGGATGCTTTCCTTGATCTATCACAAAGGAAAAATCAGGAACATGAGAAATAATTGAAGGCCAAGTAACCATAGGTGGGGCTAGAGGAGGATTTGATAGAGTTGAAATAGAAAATTGATATGAGTTTGGAGGGGATAGAAGGTGTAGGTATAAAATAATCAAAGGGAAAAGTTAACTTGAATGGCCAATGAATGTTATTTATTGTGAATATAAATATGATGCACAAAACCATCATGAGGAAAATTTAGATACTTGTGGATAATTGAAGGAAAAAATGTATTCCAGTGAACCAAGGATGGCCCAATAGATGCAAAAGTGATCAAAAGAGGATTCACACTCAATGGAACATCTAGGGTAATTGGTCTAACCTAGATAAAAATGGTAATAAAAACAAAGTTAGGAATAGGGAGGGAAAAATGCATGTGCATTTAGATATTAAATAGATCATAAAATTCTCTATGTAGTTGGTAGACATATAACAACTCCTCTACTACAACATTAGCGATGATCATTGGGTCAATTTGAACACCACAAATAGTTTTGTGGTTTATTAGGGATTGGGTGTATAAAGGACAATTATATATGCCCACATACTTATTGGATTGAAGAGAACATTGATAGGATAGGGGATAGGCTCAACTCGAGAGGTTTGAGGTCAATCATCCACTATACCTACCATAAATAGAAATCATGAAATAGAATGGGGAGAATCCACATTTACCATAGGAGGGGTGGAAGCAAGATCAAGCTCTATAAATTGTAGGATGGAATGGAATAAATGAAATTTTTTTTGGTGTGTTCTTGGAAAAGGTATCTAGACCTTGCATTCCTAATGTTCATTTTAATATATTCTGAATGCACTTTCTATTTCATATTCTATTGATTTTGTCTTCTTGTGGAGAGTTAACATTCCAATTGCAAGATTACTATACTTTGTATTTTAGTGTATTTTGGGCTCACATGAGGAGGTAGGTGTCCCACTTTGAGGTGACATCATTTTTCCATGTGATATAATCTTGTGGTGTGCATAAGGTCATCATGAAGGGAGTTACACATGAGAGATTCTATGATGTATAAGAATATGCAAGAGGGAGGTTACATTAGAATCTTGACTAAGATTATGATAGGTTATTTTTGAAAAGATAAGAAGCATTTATAGGGTGATGTACCCTTTACAGAGAGAGCCTCCAGAGCCAAAGGAAAGCATAGTTCAAACAAAACTTGAACTAGAAGAACCAACATAAACAACTGATTGGCAGTTGTAGAAACAGCTAACAAACAATTGTCAAATAACACTAGAAACCCCAAGAATAGAGGGGGCAACACTGGAACTCAAGGCCCTAGGCCTCGAAACAAAACGAGGGAGTCCATTTTTCCTTCTCAACAAAACAAACCAGTCATCTGCCGAGCAAGGAGAGAGAAGCGGATCCACAGTCTCCACCAAGGACAAGGAGCCATCGCGCAGGGGAGACAACTATGCAGGAGAGTAGACAAGATCAGACGAAGGATCAATAGAGGCAACCAACATGGTTTGAGCAGGCTCAGACATGACATGGTTAACATCAACAGAATGAACCAACAAGGGCTCCTCAGATGGGACAGTGTCAACATTAGCAAAACGAGCGAACAAGGGCTCCTCAGAAGGGATAGTCAAAATAGGAGCTGAGTAGGAATCGAGCTCACGAGAAGACAACGGAGAGGCGTCTTCCGCAACAAAAAGAGTAGAACCCACTGTAAGATGATCCAATAGAGAATCTTTCCACCAAGTAGTAGTGCCCTTTCTGTGGGCAAGTGGGCAACCGAAGGCCAACTGACCCACATAGAAACATCTCCTACACCAAAAGGGGAGGCGCTCATAGTCCAAGAGCTTCTTCCAATGTTTGTCCTCCACCAACAAGACCACATCACCATGGAGAGGTTTGGAGATGTCCAAATCCACTAACATATGGGCTACAGTAGTATGCCCAAGCTCCCAAGTTGTAGAGTCCACCATTAGAAAGCGTCCAATGGTGTGGCCAATAGCTTCATAACATGGATCCTCCTAGAAATGGAGAGGAAGGTTTGGTAGTCGGACCCAAACTAGTTGGGTATTCAGTGGCTCTGTAAGGGGATTGAAAGAATGAGACCAAGGTTTGATGGATAGGGAATGAATCCCCCACATCCAACCCTATCCAAAACACGGTCCTGATCTGCAGAGGAGGCAAAGGCTGCTAAAAAGAAGCCCCTAGCACTAGGATAAAGCTCTATCTCACCAAAAACCAACGACTTCCATGAGGTGGAAACCCAGTTATGGAGATTCAGGAGGGAGGGACACAAGCCATTAAACCTGCAGACCACTCCCTGCTTCAAATAATACTCTTCATTCTCAACAACCTCGGGTCCACAAACCACAACAGGGGAATCCTGAGCATAGGGCAGAGGAAAAACTTGAGAATGAGCAGAAGGTCGAGCACCTCCTTGCGCAGCCTCAAAGAAAGACAACACCTGATTTGCAAAACCCCCTCGCAACCACAATTGAATTGACAACTCCATGTAAAGAAACATTGGCACTGACTGGAAGAGAGGAAGGAACCCCTCCTGTAATCCCAGATAGACCCCCACAGAACGCATCTGTCATGACCATAGGAGGAATAGATGTTGAAAATCCACACTCGAGATCCGCAACCCTGCCTAAAACCTACAGAATGTCTGGAGGAACAAGGGGAGCCCCTGCTCCCAACAAAGGCATTGCCACCTGGTAACTAGTGCCCATGCCCAACATCACCGAGCCATTGAGGCCGTTTGAAATTTGCGGGCTCCTGCCCAACACTCCAACAACAGGAAATTTCATCGCTTAGACTTTTTGATTTGATTATGATAGGTTGTTACACTTTTCATGGAACATATTTTCGAATGTTGAATGAGGAAAAATTGGGGTATCCAAGTTTGGGTGGTAAAATATTATAATTTATAACATTTTAAGATATGACAAAAACATGCTAAAAATAGGAAGGATGACCAAGACCAAGAAGATCATATTGGAATTTGAACCCAAGTTTGGGCGTCATGTTTATCATGGTTTTATTGATAGTTTTACTAAATCATTGTGGTTTCTAGTTTGAACCCATATCTATTGATTTTGTGCTTAGTGTTGTAGTTTGTATGGTTGATTTTTAGGTACCATCATGCTACTAAATTTACTCCAATTTTATATGTTGGTTATACTCCTATAATAAATTTCTCTGCAACTGTATTGTATTCCTTTGGTTTATTATATAATACATTGATATTATTTAGAGATATTTTTCTCACTATAAGGTTTTTACCACATACATTCATGCTACATATTTTGGTAAAGATGTCTTAACCTTACTCCTAATGATAAAATTACAAAGAGTGAAAATTTTGGATATAAAATAGAACAATTTAATTTTTGGGCTACAGAGTTAGTTTTTGGCCAAAATAAATACTCTTGATTGTTTGACACCACCTACATGGTGCCTACTGCATAAATATCTTTGATCTCTTTAGTTTTTCAAAAAGGGTCTAACTGACCCAATAGATTAAAAGTTATGGTCTCCAAAAGTTTGTGTAGGAAATATAATTTTTTTGGATGTATAAAAGTTATGTAAAGATGAGTTATACTTGTTGACCAACTTATCATATATGTTATGACACATCATAAGAAATATTTGATTGAGGATAATTTTGGATGCCATTTTTTGGGTGGTTTTATCTCTTAATTTTTTAATTACCAATTGATGGATTCATTTAGTGTATCTCATTTATATTAGGTGCTTGATATGGAGCTTGTCTATGAGTTTTGTAGATATTATTGAGATTAAAATTAATCCAAATATTTATTTGGTGATACTCATGTGAAGGTTTCATCTACAAGTTTATTGTAACCGTAGTTTACTAAATAATACATTGGGTTGCTTTGTCCAATGTGGGGTTTTTCTCCTGAAATGGTTTTCCCATATACACCTTTGTTATGGTATATTATTTATTTTATGTTTAAATATGTTTCTACTTTTTATAATTGTTAAAAGATTAAAATTTGCACAACACTCTCCTCAAAATATTCATGTAGAAAGTATTTTCACATAACTTGCTTCCTTTTAGAATATCCTTAATTTGTGTAACATCATAAATTGCCACCCTTGACAATTTCACACTATGTTTTGCTCCCCCTAAATTATTGAGCCTAACTGATCCTCTAATTTCCTAAATTATGCATTATATAGCCTATTTTTACTATTTTTCGAGAAATTGCAAGCATTGAAAAAATTCACTTATTTAATGTTTTTCCCTTGACACCTAAAATCTTGGAAAATAAGGGCCGAGATTGGGACGCCCTTGGGCATCTAAGTCCCCTTATTTTTCAGGATCCAAATTTGAATATGTCGATGTCGACATTTTAACATTTGAAATTCAAGTTGCAATTGTTGGCTATTGTTTTAATTTTTGGGAAATTAGAATAAATGCCTACAAATACCTAGTTATTGCATCATTTAAAATCAATCTAGAAAACTATATTGGAAAACTTATTATCAAGAACATTAAGAGAAAGTCAAGAGCAACATTTTAGAGCTTAATTGCAACAATTCAAGATCCAATCATCATGTCTAATCATATGTGAGTTCATGTGTGTTCACATGCCATCATTGTTTATGAAGGCCAACCCTTTTGTGGGTCTCCAAGCAATTCAAGAAAATCAAGAAAGCCAAATCCAAAAACTTGAGGTGATGTGCATGAATTCAGTCCTTCAAGGAAGCCATTGAAGGGTGATTTTAGGTTTGGAAAGGATTGAAGGAAGTTTGAAGATCATTTATTCATTGTTTAATTCGAAGACTTACAACTCGTCAAATCACAGAAACTTGCCTTTAAAATTATTCAACAATGATCCAACAAGTTTGCAAGCAAAAATGAGAGTCTCAAATCTAACATCAGAGGATTGCAAAAGTAGAGCAATACACCCCTACAAGGACATAGATTCACTTGGGCACCTATTTTCTCCTACATTGACTAAATTTAAATTTATATGACAGGTACACAAGACTCTGCCCTTCCTAGTTCTACCTTCAAAACTCTCTTTCAGTCTGTTAGTTATCAGAATCTTGCAATTTTCATATTTCGAAACATAGTTTAAATAGGTTAATCAAGGCAAATAAATTCCAATCCATTTCCAAGGCTTAAAAGGATCAAATCCAATTTTGATTGACTCATTCATGGTTGAAATTCAATCTAAACACCTTATTGATTTGATTCCTAATGTACCTTTGAAAAAGGAGCAAATTAACCCTAGGTTTAGAGATTAAATTTAGGGTTCCCTTTTTCTATGTTACATTTTGATTTGCATGTTGTCACAGAGTTACTTTCTATCACTAGTACCTTTGAAATTGGAATCTCATAAAGAGACCTAGCAGGACATAGACACCCCAGGGTGTCCCAGTCCTCAATTTTTTTTTGCGATCTCTAGAAAAAATTAATACATGTTGTTAGTTTGCAAATATGGAGTCTGATTTTCAGATATGTGTCTATCATAGGTTTGTAAGTCTATTTTCATTCCTAGTTTGTCTTAACACACACAAACCTAAATTTCAATCGAAATTTAATGATTAATCTTGGGGAAAGCATAGTCATCTGATCATGTTAGATCTCTTTGCACAAGTACATTATGTACTTACCAATCCCTTTAGTTGTGATGAATTTGGCATGTTAGAGGATGCCCTTGGGACTTCATATCACCTAGATTGTTCAATAAAGCTTTAACATTCCAACAAATGCAAGAATTGATACTCATGATAATCATAGTAGCTACTCTCGTACTATCCATCCTAATTGTGAGAGTATCTTAACACAAGAAAATGAAATCATTGACACATTTCTTAATATCACTTTTCCTAATCTTCATTCATCTCCCAACATCTCTCCCACTTGTGAGAATGTTTTGGTGCAAATGGATGCAATCATTGACAATCATGACAGTCATAGTTGTTCTTCTCCCAATACCTCACCCACTTGTGAAGAAGGTAGCTTGGGATTAGAGGATCCAATCATTGAATGTCATAAGAATCTTGTTTGTTTCTCTCCCAATAGTTCTCCTACTAAGGGAAGATATTATGGTGCAAGAGGATGAAATCATTGATACATTTCTTTCAAAAGACGGTAATATGGATGTCATAGATGAAGATGGTAAGCTGACATTAGATCTCCTATCTATCTATTGTCTTAGAACATATATCATTATCATTACAAATTCATTTTAAATATTATCATTGTGCTACCATGGTTATGTTATTTTGAAGAGAATCCCACATATCAAGCATTCAAGAAAAATATCAAAGAAACAACGGAGCAAATTGAGATCTTTTTTATGGTATCATTATTCAGTATTTGATCTATGCGTATAGATCTTAAGAATTATTGAGTGATTTTTGAATGTGAATTTGGTAGTATTTTATTGCATTGTTCCTAATTTGCATATTTCAAAATTTCATTCAACATCCACAGTTAGAGCATACTTTAATTCTAAATAATATTAAAGGAATCAAATATATATCATATAATCATATAGTCCACCTATATGTTTGTAAATGATTGTTATCTAGTGAAGGGTATCTACCTAATTAATTTTTTAATTCACTAGATCTCTTTTAACTCTAGTACTTATGCTTACTTAGGCCATGTGCTTTTTTTTTGTCTCAACTCATAGAATAAAGACACATGTTATGATCTCCTTTTATCCTCACCTAGGTTTATCTAGGGTTCGTTTTTTTCTTTTTGATTTTCCTTTTATAAAGATTATTTATTATAATTCATTATCCAAACACAATGATTCATTACTTTTCTAGACCAATCAACTCTTGGCCTCCATAGTTTTATTTTCTCTTTTTCTATGGTAGGTGTTTGATTGCAAATGACTCTTGGGAGTTGTGGGGTTGATGAATCAACTCTAACATTGTATTAGAGCTCCAATTCCATGTCTATTTTTGGAGAGATCTAGATTTAAGAAAAAAATGGTGTATTATGGAGCCAAACAGACTTCAATGTTTCATTCTAAAGAGCCAAAACCCTAAGGGTAAAAGAACAAAGTTGTGTTACACTTTCGGCCAACTTATTAGCACAAGCAAATTTAAGTATTTCTAATTAAAAATCAATTTTAGTCAAACATATGATCTAGTTAGATTCATTGTAGCTAAGTTAGATATGGGCACAACTTTTCCAAATAAAAGTGTTCACTAAATGCATATGTAGCACTAGTTTGAGGCCAATTTATGAAAAAAAACTTAATGTTTCAACAACCTGTACTTATGTAAATAATATTTTTTAAATATAAAAATACTCTTTTGTAGATCTATAAATGTAGTTTTCAAATATATATAGAGTTTTTAATATTTTAATTATTTTTTATTTTTTATTTTTACTAAAAGTAGGTTATCAACACCAAAATATAAGGTTAATTATCTTATCAAGAAAAATACTAAGATTTATTTTAAAAAATTGAATAAAATATGGTGCACTAAATAAAAAATTTATGTCAAGGTGACATAATTTTTTTCTATTTTGGATAAATAGTTAATACAAATGGTGATGTCAAATGAGAACATTGTGTTTTCAATACACACACATTTCAATATTTATTTAAAAAAAATATTTCTCAAAATTGAGAAAAACAAAATCCATACACTAAAGTTTTAACTTATAAATACACAAAAAAATGAAAAGAAAAAATAAAATTTACTATATAAAGAGCGGTGTTCCATTTAACTTCATTTTTTTGCATTTTCTCAACAACAAAATTATAGTGTCAACTTTACAAAAAACTATATTCAAATAATTTTTTATTTAAAAAAAAAACAAAACATAAAATACACTAAAAAATAAACATTTTATTAGTTTACATCATTTCAAAATTTAAAGCATATATCATTTTTAGTGATTCAAGTTAAAAATTTGGACCAGTGTTGACCAATTCTTTTATAAAGTGTGACACAACTTTGTTCTTTTACCTTTAAGATTATCTATCCAAATGCTAAAATCGAAGTAGTTGGAGAATTTTTTTTTTTTTGGGCAATGATTTTGGCACATTAAATTCTATATAATTGTACTGATTCATATGATTGCAAGGCGTCATACAAATTCTCTACAAAAGAATCTCCTCTCTCTATGTCCAAATATTTTGGACAAATCTAGGTTTTTGTTCATTTACAAATTTGTGCAACAATGAGTTTAATCATTTTTTGATGCTTTTTCACATCTTCAATGGAGAATTTAAAAGCTTCTAATGGAATTTTTGAGTTTTTGGGTGATTTTCATTATCGACAATAATATTTTGATCATTGGTTAGTTTTTTTTATGTTGACCAATTATTTTAAAATTTTTTGGTAGTGATCTATTAGCAATCTCTTTTATTGTTTGAGAATTTTTTTTAGGTGAGCTTTGTATGGTTTTCTTGCCTAAGCTTTTGGTCATCGACAAATTTTATTGCTCTTTCCTTTTTTTTTACTTGAGTGACCTATTTAAAACTTGTAATGTTGTAAATAGCATCCTATGCCATTTCACATTCCATAAGCTTCCCCTTTAGATAAATTAAAGACAATAATACAATTATCCCACTTAAATTTATTCCTTAATTTCTTAACACATTCATTTCCTATCATTAAGGTGGATTTATGTCTCATACGAACACGTTTCATGCAAATGTCTACGCTCCATGTGAATGTCTTGAATAGATTCTCAACTACAGTACCCATTGAAACATTACATTTCTCACTTACCAACTAACACAATGCCTCTGCTAGATTATAGGCGGATTGGGATGACTCTTGCATGCATATACCTTCCTAAAACACTTCATTTTGAGAATCAATATTTCAATCTATGACTCTTATCTAGTCTCCTCTTTCTCTTTCTTGCTCTCTCACTCCCACAACGAAGCTCTGCAGAGGTTCTCTCTCATAAGTTTGTCGCATCCATCAACTCAAGAGAAATTATAGGCTAGTGGTAACACTCTCTTGTTATTTTATTCTAGATAATATCATCTATATAATCTTGTCTTTATCATTTGATCACATTCATGATAGGGGTTCTCCTCCTTTACGGGGTGTGTTTCTATCACATGTCTTTTTTTAATACGTTTTATATATCTTGATCCTACTTGGCTATCCATGGAGGTGGAAACACCAAAATGAGGGTTTGACCGAGACAAGACCCTGAATAACCCCAACATTTTCCCTTGGTCTTATGTGTGTAGGTATTGAAGATATTTTGTTGCGAGAGGGTTCATATCTCAGTTTTCTATGAGTGTTGTCTTCCTTTTCTCTCATTTTACTATCAGTGTATCATTTAGCTTATGTTAATTTAGTTCCTATTAGTGTCTTATTTTTTTGCATCTTAAGGGTTTTGGTTATCAGAATTGTTAGCATTCGCTTAGTCATTTTTTGAGGCATTCTCAATTTTCAGTCTACACAAGATTCTAGTGCACTATGGGGACATTTGTTCATCACACTATCATTCTTGGTTGAGAGCTCGTCAGATTGTCTAGAAGACCTTTGTGACTTTCTCTTTCAATTTCTAGAACTCTCATCTTTTAATTTTGCATAAAACATAAATAAACACTCTATCATTATCTTATCCTATCACCTAAGCTATGTCCTTTGTGGTAGTCGAGGGTTATTTTCTCTTTAAGACCTTGTCTTCCTAGGAGTAGAAAATCCCCTCCTCTAAATTTTGGTGAACCCGACGTGAACAATCCTTCTTCCAAAATTTTGGTCATTTTTAAATTTTAAAACTTTTTAGCTCCTCTTAAGTCCTCTTGTTTCTTGGAGTTGGCAAGGTTATGTGTTGTAAGTGCTCCTCTACGAGCTTTACAACCCAATCTATGACCTCTGGAAACATACTAAGAAGAAGCTTGAGGCCTACCATACCCCTTGATAGGTATAGTCCTACTAGACCTAGTCCAATGTTTTTTGTGAACCTCGATCCTTCTAGCTCTCATCTGATGTTTGGTGGTCCTTCCCCTTCAAATTCTCCTCCAAGTTCCCCCCTCTAAAGTTTATGAAGTTGCTTTGAGGGTCCCCTTTGAGCAGGTTCAATCTTTGGAGGAGAGACTTAAAGGAATTTTAAGATTTTCTAAATCATGGTAACACATACACTCAAGCAGCTCCTATTATAATTAATTTGAGGAACTTACTCATCTCATACCATAAGGGTCTTGAGCTACTCCATGTGTTATCTAACATAGTCAAGACCCATGTACCTTCATACACGTTGGTATTGATTCAATCCCAAGATACACATTTGGGCATCACTGGTAATCAATTGAATCTTCCAATGCTTGAGGTATTTGTGCACATGATGGACACTGATCCTTCTATACTTCCCATGACTTTCGATGATGACACAAATTTTATGTCTATCCCCTTGTCAATCCTAGAATCAATGTATCTCACACTTGTTTGGGGTACAACATTCCTCCTCCACCTGAATCCATCCTCGAACCTCTACCACCATGGCTAATCTACCTCCCCAACCATCAAACCCTATTTTAAATACCCTATTATAACATATGGGTTAGATTCAATCGCAATCAACTAGATTAGCCAATGTTGCCTCTCATTCTACTTTTCATCCTTACTACCATTGTAGTCCTTTGGCCCTAAACATTTGAATATCCCTATTCCCCAAGGGTTGGAGGTTCTGAAATTTGATAAATACAATGGTAGAGGTGATTCGTAGGCTCATGTCTCATCATTCATTGTTATGTGTAGAAATTTCCTCTATCAGGATGAGCTGTTGGCTAAACTATTTTTGGGGTCCCTTAAGGACACTATGTTGGAATGGTTTTTCTCCCTTTAAGACCTTGTCTTCCTGGGAGTAGAAAATCCCCTCCTCTAAATTTTGGTGAACCCGACGTGAACAATCCTTCTTCCAAAATTTTGGTCATTTTTAAATTTTAAAACTTTTTAGCTCCTCTTAAGTCCTCTTGTTTCTTGGAGTTGGCAAGGTTATGTGTTGTAAGTGCTCCTCTACGAGCTTTACAACCCAATCTATGACCTCTAGAAACATACTAAGAAGAAGCTTGAGGCCTACCATACCCCTTGACAAGTATAGTCCTACTAGACCTAGTCCAATGTTTTTTGTGAACCTCGATCCTTCTAGCTCTCATCTGATGTTTGGTGGTCCTTCCCCTTCAAATTCTCCTCCAAGTTCCCCCCTCTAAAGTTTATGAAGTTGCTTTGAGGGTCCCCTTTGAGCAAGTTCAATCTTTGGAGGAGAGACTTAAAGGAATTTTAAGATTTTCTAAATCGTGGTAACACATACACTCAAGCAGCTCCTATTATAATTAATTTGAGGAACTTACTCATCTCATACCATAAGGGTCTTGAGCTACTCCATGTGTTATCTAACATAGTCAAGACCCATGTACCTTCATACACGTTGGTATTGATTCAATCCCAAGATACACAATTGGGAATCACTGGTAATCAATTGAATCTTCCAATGCTTGAGGTATTTGTGCACATGATGGACACTGATCCTTCTATACTTCCCATGACTTTCGATGATGACACAAATTTTATGTCTATCCCCTTGTCAATCCTAGAGTCAATGTATCTCACACTTGTTTGGGGTACAACATTCCTCCTCCACCTGAATCCATCCTCGAACCTCTACCACCATGGATAATCTACCTCCCCAACCATCAAACCCTATTTTAAATACCCTATTATAACATATGGGTTAGATTCAATCGCAATCAACTAGATTAGCCAATGTTGCCTCTCATTCTACTTTTCATCCTTACTACCATTGTAGTCCTTTGGCCCTAAACATTTTGAATATACCTATTCCCCAAGGGTTGGAGGTTCTGAAATTTGATAAATACAATGGTAGAGGTGATTCGTAGGCTCATGTCTCATCATTCATTGTTTTGTGTAGAAATTTCCTCTATCAGGATGAGCTGTTGGCTAAACTATTTTTGGGGTCCCTTAAGGACACTATGTTGGAATGGTTTTTCTCCCTTTCTAACAACTCCATTTCTACCTTCAAGCAGTTAATTAGCCAATTCTTGTAGCAGTTTCAAGCTAACATTGGACCAAAGTTCATGTTCACTAACCTCATCCATTGTAAGCAGAGAGCTCATGAGAAAGTGATTGATTTATTTCTTGTTATCAATCTCTATTTTCTCAAATATCCTATGCCCTAAATGATTCTAATGTTCATCGTGTGTTCATGGGGACTCTGTATCTGACATTAAGGGAAAAGTTCCTTATAATGAAATTTCCATCCTTCACTCATCTATAGAGATTACAAGTAGATGGTGATACAGTATGAGGGTTCCTCCTCATCTTCCCATCTCGATATTTAGACAATTGTGTCTATTCTAAGAGAGTCTAAGAAGAATAAAGCAATAGTGAATGTTATTTCCATCCCTACTAAAAATAACTTTGTAGGATGTAATACGATTTTTACAAAATTACTTGAATCTGATGCTAGTGTTCTTCAAAAATTGTTAAAAGACAATTTAATTAATCTCCCATAAATCAGATTGATGCTTGATGATAAGCCATACCCTAGTTGGTATGATGTGCAAAAGTTTTTTCAATATCAACGAATCCTAGGTCATGACATTGAACACCGTGTGCGTCTTCAACACATAATCTAAGATCATAGAGATAGTGGTGCCATCCGGCTTGGTGATAGAACATAAAACTTGAACAAATCTATGGCTAAGGCTAATAGTCAGTTGTAGATTTATACAAGTTCATTCCCATCTCATCTTGTAAATTTAATTATAGTTGCTTCTACATCTTCTAAACCTAGTTATTGTGAGTATGTGAGCATGGTCTTGTTCACTTATATTCCTCTTGTGATTCATGTGAATAAGATTCCTGACATAAATTTCACACCACATGACTACCCCCTTAATAGGGAGCCTTCTCCTCTTTACATCCCCACTCAATTCAATGGTAACAGCATAACTGGTGTTATGGTTGACCCTGCCAGTAGGGTTAATGTTATCACAGAGGAGACAATATTTATTAAAAATTTGCATAAGGAGAAATACAAGGAATCGAAGGCTATAATCCGTACTCATGATGGCCTTTCTGTACCACCCATCAATTCTATTTCCTTGATAATCCTAGTTGGACCTAAGCCTATTAATGTTTCATTTTTCATGATTCTCGAATCAAACCTATTTAGAGTGAGACTAGGAATTCCATGGCTAGTTTCCACGAATGCGGTTGCATTAATAGTCCACAAGTTTTTAAATTTCCTTCATGATGACACGATGCACACTATTCATGACACTAGGTACAAACTGCTAGTGTCGCATGGGGGATTTTCGTTGGATAAATTTTGGCCTACTCTTGTTGGACCTTTACCACCTCATGAAGACTTTCTCTACATGGCTTATTTTAGGTATAAGATTGGAGTTTTGACTCCTGATGTTGTCTTTCCTCCTTCATCTCATGTTATTTCTATGATGGCATATATGTGTGCACAACAACGTGCTTTTTCTTTTGTGCCTTCCTCCTCAAGGGCTACAAACAAGCACACTCTCATGGATAAACCTTCTTCTAATACAGTTTCACCACTTCTAGTGGTGTCCTTTGTTCCTTTTATTGTGCCTAGCACAGGAAACAAAAAGACACCCATGTTAATAAAATCTAAGCCTCAGATTTTCTAACTCTCGATTTTACCTACAATCCCTCACCCTACCTTGTATGGTAAGGCGAAGTATGCAATTGGAATTGTTTCTTCTCACGTTGCTCCTACATCTTAGACCTTGAGTTTTCCTTTGATTCATCCAATTATTTCCAAAGTAAAGAAACAAAAGGATCCTATAGTTGAGACTCAGGTCTCTCCCTTTATGGCACCTCATGTCGCTCCTAAGGAGCCTATTCTTCCATTGAAAACAACTAGAAATATTACTCCTTTGATGGAAGAAGACACCCTAAATTATTCTTAGGCTTTTATTCTTGGTATTCACAACCATCAGAACTAACTTGTGTGCGAGCATAAGTGTCATTGATGGGCATTGGCCCAAGAGTGTGATACATTGTAGAAGACCGAGGGTGAGCCTTCTACCTTTGTTTCTATGTTTTTGTCTCTGAATCTATTGGTTTCATTTTTGTTCTTGTTTCTATTCCTATTATTTTGATTTTTCTTTCAGATTCCTCAAGGGATCTTGATGAACCTTACCTTAAGCAGGTATGAGTGTTCATCGCTCCCTCTTTGAAGCCTCCTTTGATCATTTCTTTACCTTACCTTCCTCATTTTTCTAAGCTTGTAGATATGCCTCACACAAAGGTCATATCTATTGTGGCTCTTGTTTCTTCCCTTTCTTCCGTTTCTAGTGTGAGGATTTGACATCCTCCTCTTAAGTGCAAATTAGAGCATGCCCTCGCTCCGAAGGATGGTCATACAAATTCTTCTTTGTCTTCTATATCTTGTTCTAGTTTGGTTTGTTTCATCCTTATGACAAAGGAGTCTCCTTTCTTGAATTTTGTCACTGTCCCTCCTCCAGAGGTTGGCAATGACTTCCTAGTTCATCCACCTCCTTTTGTTCAGTCATTGCACTCCACTTCGAAGAAGTGCATGTTTGATTCATTGGAGAACATTTTGACTTTTTCATCCGTCTTTGCTAAGTCGATGATGTTAGCTTCATAGGAGCTCCTTGATGAGGACATGCAAGCAACCTCCTCCTTAGCTCTTGTTTTAGTTGAGTCACCTGGTATTGCTCTCATTATCCTCCCTTTGCAAGCTCATCCTCCCTCCCCTTATAATGATCTAGATTGGGAGTAGGATGAATTGTTAGAAGTGCTTGACTAGAGCAGTACCTCTTCTTATCTTTATATTATATTTTTCATGTTTGTGATCTCCCCTAGAGGACCCTTGATACCCTTGTAGGTACTTGGATACATGAGAGAAAATTTGTCATAAATATTTTTCATCATTCTTCTATTTGTCATCAATTAATTTTGTTTTCACACCAAGGACGATGCAAAGCGTTAGGGCATTTAGGCCTCTTCCATGTTGACCCAACTTTTTATTTATCTTAATTTTCTCTTCTTCTCATTCCAATCTATTTGGGGGGTGATGAAAGTTTATATAATTCATACTATATATACATTTATGATCAATTATGACCCCGAATACTTGGATCCATCTATGCTTCCAATCTCTTTATCCCTATTTTTTCTTGATGTTATGGGATCTATGTGTTATTCCTCATGTAATAACATTCCATGGATACATATCACTGTGTATGCCATGACACAAAATCTCTCTTTGTCTAAAATTTCTTCTCCTTAGAATGACTTGTGCTTCTATGTGTAACACGTATCATTCTAAGGGGGGGATATCATATATAATCATATCCGATTATTCTTATTTTTTAAAATATGTCATAAACATCTTGATGTATCATGATCTCATTGTCTATCTTGGGGGAAAATTTACTAGACTTTTCTTTTATCTTGATCTTGTCATCTAGCTTGGGAGCAACTTGACTAGACTTATCTTTTCTGTGACTGCCTTGAAACATAGTTTGTAGAAGCCACAAGCCTATCTGCTTGTCGTATGGTCTCTAGCATAACATAGCTTTCCATCCATACTTATCAACATTGTATTTATATATGATTGGATTTATCATGCCTAATTTTTTTATTTTTGCCTAACGTGTTTGTTTGCAACTATCATGTTTGTGGTGAATTTGTAGTCAATTTTGCA
>CM021102.1:32035516-32126294 GCA_007115665.2 Sequoiadendron giganteum | reverse complement strand
TCAAAAGACACCTCCTAAATAGGTAAGTTTGTTCATAAAGGATCTATTATGTGATCATGAAAATGGACTTCAAATATAATGCATAAAAGGACTCTATGAAACATGTGGAAATTTGGCTAACTTTCCTTCAAGAAATGAAAATGCTGACCTAACAAAGAAAGTAAATTGCAAAAGTTACAAGTATGTAAAGTTTCAAACAAATTTTGGGAAAGAATCCACAAGGTTAAACTATGTAGAAGAGGAGATACCTATTGGGAAATTTATGGAAGATTTTCAAAAATTGATACAACCATACATACAACATTCCTTTTATGCTAAGTGGCAAGCACATCAATTTCAAACATTGAGAGATACTTTCCCACTTTGAACAGTTCTATCGGGAGTTGAATTTGTAGAAAAATACTCTTTTGTACATCAAAAAGAGATTCAATTAGAATATTACTTTTCAAAGCAGGTCACTATTATGGTTCATGTGTGTTATCAACATGCACAATTGGAATTGGATGGTGTTGAGAGTATAGATGAACAATGAGCCATCAAGAAAGAATATCACTTTTATATTAGTGATGATAAAGAGCATGACACACTTTTTGTACAACATTGTTTTACAAAAAAATTTTTTGAGAATTTGAGAAGCAAGGGTGTAAAATTTGAAAAACATTTTGTATGGTCAGATGGAAGTGCGGCACAATTCAAATAATCACGGCCATTTTATGCACTTTCTAGATATCATAAAATTTACAACATACCACATGTTTGGAGTTTCTTTGAGAGTGGGCATGGAAAGGGTGAGCATGATGGCGTAGGAGCTTGCATCAAACGTGCTTTAAGAAAGCATCAAATGAGTTATTCAGAAGATCATATAGATGATGCACATGATGTTGTTGAATGGTGCAAGAAACACTTTGCATCAAATGAGGTTGGCACATCTTCAAGAACACCAAAACATTCCACATGGAGTGTTTTGGTATGTATAAATTATATTTTAAAAAAATTAATTTATTTAAATTTAGAATTTACACATATATATATATATACACACATGTTCAAGTTCACATAAGTTTGTTGTAATTACATTTATCTAGGTGTGGATAGAAGATCAGGGTAGAAAAAACAAGATCTTTGCATTGTGTTATGAGTTCAGATAGTCACCCTGGATGGACATTATACACGAGGGATTACTCTTGTTTCTACACTGAGTGCATTGCGGGAAACTCTCATGCATGCAACAATGAAGAACTTGAATGTGTTAGTAAATGGGATATGGTGCCACTAGTTTTTTCAGACACATACGATGAAAATGAGGATGAAATATTTCAAGACATTCCTTTGATTTCAATTGATTATGACCATATTTTAGGATTGGTTAGAAAAGGTACATGTGTAAGTTTTCAATAATTTAAATATTATATAAATTTAATGATCTTTAACTTGTCTAAAGATAATTCTATTTTTTTTAGAATTTTATTGTGTAAATTTGGTGTACAAGAGATGTTTTTGCAGTTATAGCAGAGCCTGGAAACATAGAAGGTGTTAGCTATTATTTACTGTGTTGCACAGAAGAGAGGAATAAGCTAACACGACCTGAAACAAACGATGGAATGTTATTTCTCACAGGTGAGTTTGAATTTAAAATTATATATATACATTGTGTACATGTGTACATTACCTTAAAAACATTAAATATATATTGTACAAACCTTGAGCACGTAAATGTTGTACACATGCACATGTATTACCTCGGGTTCATGTTTACCGTGCAGGTTCTGTTGTTGTGCAAGGGATATATCTAAAACAAGTCAAATTTGTTCAACATGGGATTCATTTTGTGGACTATCAAGTTGATAACAAGGTATATCAATAAAGTCACCTTATAATTGCTACCGCCCTACATCTTCATGCAGTTCCACATGCACGTGGATGAAAAAAATGGAGACTAGATAGTGATGACCATCAAAAAATTTACATGTTATTCAAGAGCGGGTTGAACCAGAATGTTTGAGTTATATTATATCCATGATTTTCAAGTTCACTTGTACATGTACATACATATTCAAGACGAGAACTTATAGTAACTTGTTTGAACTCTGGATTTTTTAGTTACTTATAATATATGTTGATGACAAGTGTTTTAAATTTGGTTGGACACAAATTAGGGGTTGAAATACATTGAGAACCTTAAATTGAGTAGATATTTCCAATTATATATTTGTTCCATGGAATTCAAGTACTTGTTATGTACATAATGTGCAAACCTTGTCATAAAAAAATTCATTGGAAGAGTGATGGTGGGAGTAGAAGAAAATTTAGTGTTAGTTTCAATGATCCCCCAAATCTAGCATCTCAACAAAAAAGATAATTGGCACACAAGGAGATGTTATGACCACATCTCAAGATTTTTCTTCTCCTATACATCCAAGAAAAATCATTGATTCATTAGTCCATGTCTTCTATATATATAAAGTGAATGTTGTCTCAATCTTCTTTTTTGTTGTAGAAAAAGAAACTTAACATATTAAAATTTGTGTCTTGTAGAATGTTGTACCAAACAAAAAATCCCAAAAGTGTCTAGTATGGTGTGCTTCATGTTAATTCAAAACCCATAGTGTGTGTGAAATAATTATATATAATAAATTAGGGAAGATTGATCTCAAATTCATTCTCTCATAGTATCCACCTAGGTCAAAGACCTTGAGATGTGATGGGAACTTCTCTTTGTGTCTATTGGTTGTCCCATCTTAGACCCACTAAAAAAATCAAATGTCTTATTTAATACTAGGGATTCCTCTTGTTTATTATAAGTTATTACATGCATTGGATACATTTTAACCTCAATCCTACATAATTTGGTGCATAAAATCTACTAATATATTAAGATAAAGTTGATCTTCACATGTCAACATAACTAAGTATTCAAAAACAATCAATCACATTTTTCACCTAATTTTACTTTTCTTAAATCCTTTTCTACATTCCTCCTCTTCTTTTCTTCCATCATCTTCTATATTTCATATGAAATTTTCCTCATAATTCTTCTTTTGAGAGCTAACTTGTGTATTTTTTACACAAATAATCTCTTGAGTCCAATCATCATCAACTACCTAATATTTTCTTATTCCTCCACCTAATTGAGGCATATCATTATTTTTTTCATCTCTTATAATTCGTTCTTCTTAAGTTCTTTTTTTTAAAACAATTTTATTTTGAACATCACCTTATAAGACACTAAAATAGTTTTGTCGAACCACTATTATTATTTTATCATATGTACCATAATTAAGATCCATTATTATTCATTATCGTCCATTAATACTTTATTACAACTTAGTGAATTAATTCCTATTATTTATTTAAAGTTAATTAATTTCCCACATTTAATAAATATATTAAATTCATATTGTTCGTCTCTTATCCATCAAATAATTAATTATTTTATCAAACTCCACCTCAAATGCACACATTATCCATTTAAATAAAGAATTAAAATTTCTAGTTCCATCTCATTTAGTTAACTAATAAATCAAGATTAATTAGCTCATTAATCTTGAATTAGTCCACTCACTGATCTATTCAATTCAATTCCTCATGCAATCAATCAACTGATCCATGGAATCAACTAACTCTTTCATACACTTAGTTAACTATTTTATGAAAATATTTGACTCTTCCTAACTCACAATCAATCTTGTTCACTCACTCACCAATTCACTTAACTCAATAATCATTAATTAAAATTATAAATAAGTCTTAACTTCTCCATGATTTCCACTTCTCTTCATTAACTCCAAAATTAATGGAGTTACTCAAGATTCAATATCAAGTCTAGATCATCCATTCATCCTTTCAAAAACCTATAAATGCATCCTCAACATATTATCTTCAACATTGATCATTAATATAAAATCATGTTATTAATTTTATCATCCAAAGAATGGTAATATTATGCTAGTATAATGAGAACATGCATATCATTGTTATCTTGAGCACAATCATACAATGCTCAATAAAAGGTTTTCTTGAGTTAGTTAGGATTTTAGATTTTTTCTTTAATGCCAAAAGTTCTAATTTAATGCTTATATGAGTATATGGTTCTATTTTTATATGATTAAATGATTATATTCTTAAAATATTATATGCCTACATGTTGAGATTATTTAATCCCCATGTACTATTGTTTCTCTTTTCTAGCAATTTCTTATATCCTATGAATGCAACCAATTTTTGAGAGGGAATATTCTATCACTAAGGTTTTCCTAGTTAGATCTATAAATAGTTGCAAGTGCTTATAGAGGTCCATCTTATGAAAAAATATACATAGAAGGAAAACATTCAAGATCATATATATCCAAGGCATGCGTGTGCAAAATATTTATTGTGATCAAGATGTGAATGAACTTAATTATAAAATGGCATTCATTTCCTAAAATTCTACTCTAGAGAGATCAAATGTATATATCATATAAGGAAATGTAAGTCGTAAGAGATCATCAAATAAGCAAATGTATGTATATTGAATATAAGCAAATGTATACATATATCATATAAACATTTCAATATTGATCAATGTATAAACATGTAACATTTTATAAGCAAAGTGCCAAATGTATGTATATCATAAAAGCAAATGTAAGTTAGAGATCATCAAATGTGGAATACTGATCATCATATAAGGAAATATCGAATACTAAAAATCATCATATATAGCAAATTTAAGTTAGAGATAATGAAATGTCAAATACTAGAAATATCATCATATAAGAAAATACATGTAGTAACGATCATAAATCTAATGTAGGGCCTAATATGAATGTCAACTCCTAGTCGAACGACCATCTGAATGAGAACGGTCCTGCTCTGATGGATGTGCCGAGCCCTGCAAATAAAATGGTGTACAAAATGTGTTAAATACATATAATCTATATTAAATATGTATCTAAATCTATGCATACATATTCATGTACATATACACATGTATATATAAAAATTTAAAACTCACATGTCCACTAGCATCAGATTCATCCACAGAGTCACGTCAATGTGCACGATCTGGAACAAGGCTAGGAGTGACATTAGGTATGTCCACCTACAAATATATAAATTCATATATATCATTACATGAATATCTAGTTATTAAAACTAAAATTTAAAAATAATTATAAAGGAATTGAAACATGCACATGCACACATACATGCACATCATCTGATATCAAATGACCTAAGTCCTCTGAAACAGCTGCCTCCACCATATCAACTATACGATCAAGCAACGAACCAATATCTGCATCCATCTAATCTATCTCATGTCGTGCCAGCAATGATGAGTGGAGAGGACTATATAGGTGAGATGGCATCGATGATAACAAACCGGCACCAACCAACATCTCAGTAAAACCCATAGTTTGTGCAGTTATCGAATGATCAGATGGTGGATCCTAACGTGCACTAGTGTTGGGTTGAGAGTGATGGGATCCTAGAAGTGAATGACCTCCACGTGTCAAATTATCTCTAACATGCTCTATACTGATCCCATAGTCTGATGCAATGAAGGCATATGCCTCCAAGAGTTCCTTAGCCAAACAATGCAGAGTCTTGCATGCCATATCTCCTGTAAGTGCCTCAAGCTCTATGGGAGTAGGGATGCCTGCTGCTGTGAAAGGATCCATGGTGGTCCACTATGTTGAATATGGCATGGGTCAGGGACGTCTAGACATCAAATACTGACCTACATGATTAGTAGATATCCTAGTGGTGGCAGTTGCAATGTCACCTACAGTATCAATTGCTTCCTTTGGGGAAGCAATGGCAACCTCATCTACTATGGGGGCTAGAGTTGGGGTGAGAGCAGGAGACCTCTCACCAACCAATACCCTAAACACTGGGGTCGGTCTATCTACTCGATGATAATTGGGTCTGTCAGCAATCCTACCATGCCCCTGACCAACATATGGTGGAATTTCCAAGTAGTTGACTTTGAGGCCCAAATGGACCTCAGCATACAACTGGTGAACAAAATATAATGGAATTTGGTCATTGTTTGGGTATTGACCATGTTCTGCGAGAAATCATGGGTAGATCAATGAGGCCATAGCAGGGTCGACTCATCTAGTGACCCGGTATCCCCTAACCTTACGTGCACTTTGGTAAAATGGAAAACAATTGGTTTTTATCATTTCTTTGGTCACACTATCTTGTATTTTTTCAAGTGGAACCTCACCATGTACTTCTTCCCACATGTGGGAAAGAATAGTAGCTACTCTATCTAGAGAAAATGCACTAGTCCTCTCAAGTTCATCTCTTAGTTTTTCAAGACTATGCAATATTGACATGCACGGTTCAGAATATATCCCTGGGTTTGCACTTTGCGCTAATGAGTCTTTCAATTTATTAATCTAATTAGTGGTATTTGCAAACAAAGATTCCGAAGGTGGAACATCTACATTAGCCATGTTATGTATGTATGTATGTGTACCTAAAGGAGCAATGAGACCTTATTTTAAATAATATATCTAGATATAAGGAATAGAAATCTAAAACAGTTATAATAATTCATCTACTCATCAATAATATTTCCATACCATTAACAAAAAACATGTTCAACATCTATCATAGTTTTTAATAATCAAAACATTCACATTACTAGATTGCACAAAAAACATAATCTAAAACAATTCTAAATTTTAAATTTACAAGTGTGCGTGTGCACTCTAGTACACAATGTGTCATTAAAGACAGATTAAAAAACATTGATAAAGGTTGCATCTAAGATTTATTTCCTACAACTAGTAATAAAGGGAAAACATCATTACTTATTATTGGTGGTCATGTAAAATCAATTTAGTCATTATTGAAGGCACAAATAAAAGAAGAAAATGAGACAAATGATAAGCTTGTAAATATGATTTCTAAACTATGGAAGGACAACATTAGTGCTTCCCAAAAAAAATCTACTTCATGAAAATATAATCGTTTGAAATTGGATGGAAGAATCTTAATGCTTAAAGCTATGATCTAATACATTCTAATCTAAATGATGTCATGTTTATTGATCCTCTTGAATATCTCTCAAGATTTAGATAAAACAATAAAGAAATTATTATGGGGTGGTTTGAATGAAAGTAAGTGTATTCCTCTTATTAAATGGGACACTATATGTCTTCCCAAAGGTCTTGATGGCTCATGAACTAAAGTCTTATCAAAATGGAAATAAATGATTAATTACCTATTTAGAATTATATGAATGTAAATATATCATAGAAGATATCTAGGGTGGTTATATGCTTAATTATTTGAACCATGTGGATTATCCAAGTGGCTTATAGTGGACTTGGAATAATTTTGATTTGGCTCCCATTCCACATAAAATCAAAAGGATTTTAACATGGATGAATTTCACAAGTAAAAAAATTATATACCACATAGGACAATTATTTAATATTATATAAACTATTTAGCCATAATAAAAATAAAAATGTTGAACATGAAAGGGAAAATGTTGCAAAATGTTATGAAACACATATTGAAAATAGTAACATCATAGAAAAATAAGAATTCAAATTTTGAAATATTTTTGAATAATGTACAAATGAATCCCGTGATATTAAAATTATACTCCATGATCCAATTGTTGATAATATTAATAAAATTGATAACACACATAAAAAAATGAAAGTCATTGTATCTCCAAGTTACTTAAGAAAAGAGAGGACCTTTTTGAATAAGAATGATATCCCATATTCAAAATTTTCTAATGAGCTTGATAAAATTGTAATAATTTTGGAACCCAAAAATGGTTACTTAAAATTGATGAGAACATAAGATAAAGTCTTAAATTAAAGAGATCATTATGAACCATTCAATTTTGAGCTTCAAAATTTTTAAATGAATACTTTTGTAAAATTACTAAAGTTGTAAAAAATAAGACCTTTACAAAATAAATTAAATATTTAGGCAATCAAAATTTCTAATTAAAATAAAATTATTATTAAAATATTTTTTAATTCTCTTAATTCTATTAGGATTACTAGTAAGTAGAAAGATAAAAGAGCTACTTGTAGAGTAATAAAAACCTCAATAGTAAGAAATAAATTAAGAAAGGTTTGATTAATGAGGCAAACTCATCTTCACTTAAGCATAAATTGTAAAATATTGTGAAAAGCACTAGCAATAAGATCAAGACTAGATAGTCCTATTGAAAATGGTACTTGAGATTTTAATGGTAGGATTCCATGAGTTCATAAAAAGCTAATTAATAACACAAATGATGAAATTGAATGATTTTGGCACTTTAACTCTAGAGTATCACTCAAAGTAAAGGATGTTTTAAAATTAAAAAATTGGTGATCAAGACCACACACCACATATTAAACATTAATTGGAATGTAGCCAAACAAAATTGTGTAAAATTTCTTGAAAAATATATTCATTTAAAAATATCACAAAGGGAATTTGAATCTTGTAAGCCTTTTTATTGTATGCCTCTTAAAATTTATAATACATATTATAAATACGACATGTAGTTTTTATCTATCATGAACTATTATGTAATATTAATTATACTTTGTATACTAGCCAAATTTTACAAGAGTGTGGTACAATTAAAATACCAAATTTATCCAAGGACTTATTAGATTTATTTTAATGTGTTAGATGATAGGTTGTCATTGGGTCCTACTACTTTAGAATAATTGAATGTCAATTGTCAACTGGGCAATGTCCAAGGCAGTTTGCAGAAGGAGATTATCTGAACAACCCATTTTTATAATTTCAGTTTTTCTTCAACTACGGAAATCAAGTCTAATCTAAATTCATTACTTCTTAACTCGAAAATAATCTTACTCTAAGAAAATTCAAGAATACTAAATTAAAAAGCATAAGACGACTAATTTAGAAAGCATTACAACTAAACTAGAAAGCATGGAGACAAGTAAGCTAAACAATTGGTGTGTTACAAAAACAAAAGTACAAAAATAGATAATTAAACATCTTTTAAATAGTAAAGAAATATTATCAACTACAGAAGATAACTTATACAAATTAAAAAAAAAGGTGCTCCGAAACATCAGACTCAACTCTTCAATAGCTTGTTACTTCCTACTGAACTGTGATTTACCCTTAACAAAGAAAATAGCTTAACAACAAAATACTTATCTATCTAGGCTAACTCCCCTCAAGTGGCCAGCTCGCGGGCTTCTACTTCGTCTTTAACTCACATAAACTACAGATTCTCAAATCTTCTTATTACAAACAATCACCATCATTCGAATTCAACAGTTACCAGTAGACATAAATCAAATAACTCATTTTAATAGTGATTTGCAAAACCATGTGAACAGCATAACGATACTTCCTCTATGTCTTATTCACTACTTTGGAAGTTAAAGTTTTATAGATAACTTTTTAACTGAATCCTAAATTTAAGATGGCATGGATAGCCATTGAAAAATTCTTCCTTAACTAAAAACTAACTTGATGTCTTTAAAGCTTTTAAAACATGTAGAAGGCTCGAGAAGAGCCATAAAGTCTCTAACAACAGAATTTAAAGAAACTGAAATTGAATCTTCGGAGCATCATCCAGACATCGAGGAATGGGTTTGTAGCATTACTCTTGAGGCACGTGTTGGCTAAACTTCTGCAACAACCGCATGATGACCTGTTTAATCCCTACAAAAACGCTCAAATCAACCCATTAAACCTGCTTTGGACAATTTCCTCAGTTAATCAAATGAAGGAAAGAAAGCATAATTTTCCTAAAAATAAGTAATTAATTCTCCTAAAGCTTAATAAATTGGCACAGGCTTAGGATTGAATTAGCAAAATTAAGCTTCCTTGATTTTATAACGATGAGGTTATTTTTACCTCATCATTTCCTCCCCTACCTAATTTCTGGCAAGTCCTCCTGCTCCATAGTTAAACCCTTGAGTTTTATTCCATTCTTTATAAAGAGTACTGAGATCATGAGTTTCCCTAGTTGATGCATCGAAAGTTTCGGGGTTATGAATGAACCCTCTATGGAATGTCACACTCTCTCTCCACTCTTTAAAGAGTCTATAATTCTGATCTGTGGAAATATTAAAAGTTGGGGGTGGATTAAGTAGAAAGGGGGGCTTGTATTTCATTCCTATCCACTTTGTTCTGAGTGTTTTCATGATTTTAATTAGAGCACCAGCCCTTCTGAATGACCATTTGATGTTTAGAGGAGAAATAACTTCTCTTTTCTTTAAATAAGCTGGAAGAGGGGTGAACCTTTCCTCGCGGGCATGCCATGCTTTTCCAATTAATTTTTGTCCATTTTCTATGAAATTGTCATAACACATCTTAAGGTTGTTGTCATACCTTTCCCTTATCTTTTCATTAACCAGAAGAGACATAAATGTAGCTTTGAATCTCTCGGGCCTTGAATTTGGGGACCTAATATGGAGACCCACTATTTTCTTTGCCTGTATAAATTATTTTGTTCTATCTTGCCAATGAATTTCATTTCACATAGTTGAGAGAAATGCCCGCAATTCTACCTCTCCAACAAACAGATTAATAAATAAATTTGTATGATTTTCTAATAACAAATCATGCAGAAAGAATTCACAAATTAAATCCTGATCTTTAGGAGTTGATTCTACAAATATTTTTACAAACTCCTTGTCATTAGGCTCATAGGGTTGATCGTTATAGATCCTGAACAGTTTCCATCTTAGCCATTGTTCATTCAAAAACATTGAGTAAATTCTCGATGGCCTTCTACAATTCAGAAAATAGTCCATAAGTTGATAGGCATCCTGCTTCCCTCTATAGGCTTTGTGAAATGACTCCTTCAAGAGCACCGGTTCTTTCTTTAGCCTATGATTTTCAGTTTGGACATTTCTGAGGAAGTAACACTGTTCCATCCATTTTGCTAGCAGAGATGGAATGTTGACCTAGAACCAATTAGTTACAATTGGTTCAGTTTGAATTGCTTTGGACTCAGTTTGAGGTTTCATAGTGCATTCCTTCAAATCTTGTTCTAGCTCAACTACTCTGTTGATGGAAGTATTCAATTCTTCATTCTTTATTCTCTTGTCCTCCTCAAAAGCTAAGAGCATGAGCACAAATTTTTGTTTTATTTTCTCCATTTTTTATTCTTTTTGTGCAATGTTCTCTCTATAAGTTTTATGCTTTTTATACTGCTCTTGCATTTGTTCCTGCATCTTATAGATGTTTGAGTCTTTTTCCTGTAATTGTAGCTTCAATCTTTTTATTTCCTAATCCCTTTTATCTATTATAGCAGTTTGTACAGCCAACTCCTCTTTTTATAATTCTATACATTCATTATTTTCAGACAATTGCCTCTGTAAATCATCAATTTCTACTTTATACTTTTCTAATTCAGCACTAGTACAACTGGTTTCAATTGTTTCAACGATTTTATCTACAATGGGTGACAAATTTTCTGGCACACTACAATCCCCTTCAAGTTCTCTATCCTGAGGTCCATCATTGAAAATTTCCTCTATATGTGCAGAATGGAAAGGAAATACTTCACCTAAATCCTTTCTATTTAGGGGTGTTTCATCTTCACTGGCTTGCTCTGAAATTTCTATAGGTTCTTGTGGCAGCTTAGGGTTTTTCTTTTGTGAACTTCCCTCCTTACCCTATATTGGGGTTTCAAAGAATTCAGAAGCCAACCGCTTACTCCTTCCGAGTGGAGGTGATTCCTGTAAAATGATAGGTGTTTTATTTTTCCTTGTTCTCCTTTTCCTTGGTTTACTTATGTCAGAATAAACAATATTAACCTGCTCTTGCAGGTCAGGGGTTTTGAATTTATCACCGCAGAGGTCTGGAAAATCCTTAACAGGAGTTGTGGCATTAAGAGCTTCCGGAGCCAGAGAGCCCTTGGGGGAATTTGCTCCGGATGAAGGAATAGCCTGTTGGGATGGTTCCCCTAATTCTATGATTCTTGCAATTGCAGGCTTCTCCACTTTCTCTAAAAACAAATCCCATTTCCCCCCGGGTTTCTTATACAAGTGGTACTTGCAAATGAGTTGAATTAACCCGTGGTGTTTCAAAGGCCCAAACCCTATTTTATACCTCTCCATGGAAGTTGTTAGGGAATCAAACAAGAATTCAGGCATATTAACCCTAAGAGTTGGGACCTCCTTTCTATGGTGTAGATGGGTCAACATATGAAAGGCAGGCCCTACAACTATGGTAAACTGACCTTCACAAGTAAAGTACTTTATAAACCATGCAACAGCAGTACCCCAAGGTTCTACTATGGAAGTTCTTTAGAATCCCTTATTTTTCCCCTTGGTACTTATTACTACCATTGGATATGGGTCGCCCTCTTTAACAAATAATTCAACTAATTTCTAATACATTATTTGAGAGGTTTCTTTTATATTTATGCCTACATTCTCTAACCTAGATAAGTAAGAAATAATTTTAGAGCTTACCTTGAAACGCTTTCCTTGAAGTACTACTTCACCATTTGTGTAGTTCTCAGTGAAGGATTTTACCATCTTTTCATTATTGTTGGAATGTTGGATACACAGGTTGCCTTGATGAAGCTGCAGACTTCAATGGAGGACCTTTGCCAAGAAGAAATATTCACCCACATAGAAAGTATGATAATGACATTCAAAATAGAGATTCTATTATGATGATCTGGATTCTTAATTACAAAGAGTACATATGCCTGATTATATAGGCAAGAGCAAAACCTAAAATGCATAAGATGTTGCCAAGTGTTCAAATCACACTACATGTGACAACATGAAACCCTAACCTAGGGAATGATAACAAGATGGAGATAACTTCTAGAAAAGACAACTCATCTTCTAGAAGGGAATCTTATCTCAACACCATTATTTAAATGATAAAAAGTAACCTAGGACTAATATGATTAATTAACCCTAAGTTAACTTATGCAAGTGTAATAATTAATTAATTAATTACACTAACACCCCCCCATAAGTGCAACTTAGGGAGGAAATTAAAATGCAATGATTATGCATGATGATGATGGTGATGATGGGTCCCGACTGATGACCATTTTAGGTACCCATGTACATAGGATGAAAATGCAACTAATCTCCCACAAACAGAGAAAAAAGGGAAAAACCTAGTGGGAAGAAAACCCCTCTCCAAAAAAGGAGATGAAATGCAGAAAAGTGATGATTGGAGGACTCAACATCATCCCCCCAAGGACAACAATCATCACAAGGATACAATATAAAGAAAATTCCCCCATAGGAGGAAAATAGAGAGACAATATAGCCCCCCTAGAAAATGTGATCACCTGCAAGAAATGTAAGTGGATGTAGACAAAACATGATCCAATGTCGACAAACAACTCATCTCCCTTTCAGAAGAAACAAAACCAGGTGCAAGTGTAGAGATGCTTCCCATTCCGGATAGGAAGTGAAGGAAGGAAAGGAATAGATGGAGACTTGATTGCCCCCCCATAATGAAGTGTCCTCAAAACCACTGAAAAAAGACCGAATCCAATCCAATGGTAGATGTTGAAGGAACTCCGATGAAGATGGAGGAAGTCTCATATATGAAATATCTGAATAGAGGAGTGATATCCCCTCAAGAATGTCCTCCAAACCTATAGAAGTAGCCAATTCAGTGATACATGAAACAGCCATCCTGTGATGTCAAGTCTGGAAAACAGAATGTGTCCTGATGAATGATGATGATGGAAGCCTCAATCAATGACTTTGGACAAGGAATCACTGAATGTGAAGGGATACCAACTATCTCTGATGGAGAAGAAGAATCATCTGAAGCAACCTTGCCAACCTCTTCGGAAGATGCAAGGCAATCCAAACAAACGACCTCCTACATAGCAATATCATCATGGGGTACTTGATCTGAAACCTAACATTCTGAATCATGACCATCAAGGAAGGGTGGAGTATCTGAATCTCCATATATCTCCCAAATCTTAGTCCAAAGGATGTGAGGACTATCACAATGATCAATAGATTTCAAAATATCACAATCAACATGCATTGCAATCACTGCTAAAACATTATATCTGCTACAACTCCAAGCAAATTTTTGAATACCTTGACCTGGATGGGGAACTATACCATACAAATGTGGCAATAATTCAAGTGATTGGAGATGGTGGATGATCCCATCTCGCCATTGTTTATAGTTTCTCGTGTGCAACATAGTCAAAGAAGGATAATATGCAAGCCCCATAATGTACAAACAAATTTCTCCAAAATTACAAAGACAATGAGCTTCAACAGCAAATAGAAACTTCCAAAACTGATATGCAACTAAAGTGATGCAACCCAAATAAAAATTCTTTTCCCAAGCTTCAAGATATCCAAGTTATTGAACAAATGCACCAAATTGAACAAATCCAATGCAAGAGTACCTGGAGCTGAAACTAATCAAAGTGAATGGATTGATGAAAAAGAGCTCTGAATCACCTTCTTGATGCCGTTGGAATCACTGAATTTCGATCAACGGTTGCGAAGATATGAGTCTTTATGTCCAAATTAGGGTTTTGACTTTAGTTGACTGTAGATTTTTCTGACAGAAGGATTCTGTAAAAATGACTACACCACTAGAAAGTAGGCTGAATCCTCTTTCCGACGATATCTCGTTTTTCGAATTTTGACACCATGGCACAAAGATATGGTGATTTGAAAAAAACTGCCCTATTAGGGCCTGCAGGCTAAATAGGTGCAAAAAAAATAAAGCACCACGGGCGAAAAAAATTCGGCCCCTGGTCGCTGATATGACCAGGGGGCGGCAGTTAATTAAAAAAAACACGCCACCTGATAGGGTGGCGGCGAAGCAGTGAGTTTGAGCGGTGCCACCTCCAAATGGATGGAGCTCTCGGTTCCGGATAGGATCGGGAGCAACGGGGCCAGGAGCTGGAATAGCCGGCTACTGGGAAGAACACCGGTGGAGGTTGTCTACGGGGGAATGGAGCCAGTAACGGCAGCAGAGATCGGCGACCCGATGTGGACGTGCCGGTGAAGGTGATGTGACTGGTGTACCGACAGAAGTCGATGTGACCCCTGCAGACTTTTAAATCAAACAACCCACAAATATATATTTTTTGAATAATGCCATTATGGCAATTCAAAAAATAAAAATAAAATGCCGACGGAAGAAATATTTATCAAACCCTGAAAATGTCGATGTCGACCAGAAAATATAATGACAGTCGTCCAGATTTTTTTTAATTTTTCTGCAGAACTATAGAGAAAGCCCGAATATATATTTTCTGCCAAACAAATGCAAAAAGAGCCCAAATTTTTGAAATAAAAAATGGCCTGCGATTAAAAAAAAATTTGCCATGGAGGACGACTGCAAGGGGTGATTTTTTTTCAGCAAATTGTACGAATAGTACGATTGATTTTGCAAACCCTTAAAAATACCTCTGATGGCTCCCGGTGTGGATATGTCCAAATCGGACGAATGGGCAGGCGATCCTAGGGTTTCGAGGCCTTCTGAAGACAATGGCGAGCTCGGATCTGACTCTATCTACTCCAAAAATCAGCTTGGTCCCCGAGTGGAGTCAAGTAGCCTGCAATGAAAACCCTTATGCTTGCAAAGAATCTATGTAGCCCAACTTTCTTGATACTGGGATGAACCTTCAATGGAATGGCTCTGATACCATGTTGGAATGTTGGATACACAAGTTGCCTTGATGAAGCTGCAGACTTCAATGGAGGACCTTTGCCAAGAAGAAATATTCACTCACACAGAAAGTATGATAATGACATTCAAAATAGAGATTCTATTATGATGATCTGGATTCTTAATTACAAAGAGTACATATGCCTGATTATATAGGCAAGAGCAAAACCTAAAATGCATAAGATGTTTCCAAGTGTTCAAATCACACTACATGTGACAACATGAAACCCTAACCTAGGGAATGATAACAAGAAGGAGATAACTTCTAGAAAAGACAACTCATCTTCTAGAAGGGAATCTTATCTCAACACCATTATTTAAATGATAAAAAGTAACCTAAGACTAATATGATTAATTAACCCTAAGTTAACTTATGCAAGTGTAATAATTAATTAATTAATTACACTAACAATTATGCCCTTCAAATTTTTTGATGAAGCTTAACCACCCCGCCTCTTCAAACAAGCTAGAGATAGTACTCAATCCCAAAAAAAATTCTGTTGAATCTGGCTCTGCCTTTCTTTTACCACCCCCCATTTCCTGATTTCACACTCTGCAAGATAGTTAATTCTAGCACAAATCTCCCACGCAGGTTCCTTTTGAAAATACTACCTCTGAAATTACTTGTTTGTTTTATTTGCAACTTAATCTTCAATGATTTCCAATCTGCATGGAGGCTTGCGAAAGGCTTGTCGTACGAGTGATTGATCGACTGGTGGCATGAATTACTAATTTGGAAGTGAGGTTCGTGCCAATTAATTATTCTTTATTTGAAAATAACTACCTATTTAAAGCGAAAATTAATACTTACCCTCATTCCGTGATCGTTCAAAGATTTAAATCTTCACAAATTTGACAGGGTGACGTGAAGGCATTGGTTGAAATGATGGTGTAGTTATTATGATATGGTGCGAAATTCTATGGGGGGTGGAGCTATCAGTGAAGAGTGCGGAGTTAGGTGGTTTACCTATAACTAAATCAAAAAATAGAAAGACAAATGTATTGGTATTCTAGCGGAAGAATCGCGAAAAATTTAAAATTTTGAAAAAGGTGGCAAAAAAAAAGCAACGAGTTCCGGAGCACGTAATTTGGTCAACGTGCTCGAAACTAGTGCTTTAAGTTTTGGAGCATTGGTGTATGGTGCAGCTGAAACAAGAATGAAATGAAGGTTCTGGAGCATCGCTGAAAGATACAGTTGAAACAAGAATGAAGTGAAGGTTCTGGAGCAGCAACGGAATGGAAGGTTTTGGAGCATCACTGAAAGATGTAGCCGGAGAAGCGACGGAATGGAAGGTTCTGGAGCATCACTGAAAGATGCAATAGAAGCAACAACGGAATGGAAGGTTCTAGAGAATCGTTGAAAGATGCAGCTAGAGCAGCAACAGAATGGGAGGTTTTGGAGCATCGCTGAAAGATGCAGCCGGAGCAGAAACGGAATGGAAGGTTTCAAAGTGATATGGAAAAGAATTTTTGAACTTCACAGCTTTGAACCTTGGTGCAAAATGCCTCCTCAACATGATAATCTTTATACAAGTTCTGGAGCATCGGGCTTGCAAACGTCAAGTTTCAAAGCATCAGGCTTGAAAACATCAAGTTCTAGAGCATCGGCATCATAACGTTCTAGAGCATCTTTGGAGGGTGCTCCAAAAGTTATTTCCTATTTGAGAAGTCTTGCAAAAATATGAAAATTCTTTAGCTAAGTCCAAAAATGACAAAATATTAAATGAAGGAGAATATATCAACATACATGTCCATTTATTGCTCTCTTTTTTTTTTTAAAGCATTATTACGAGAGACCCTATCGAGGCAGAGTCAACACATTGGACTTCACCTTGCATTTCAAAAATCCTTGTTAAGTCTTCCCTATTGACTGGCTTATCATAGACACATAAGCGATGACCGTTCACCAATAGAGTTTGTGTGTCACCATCGATTGGTTTTAACCTAACAGTTTCATTCGAAAAGACTTCCTCAACTTCATAAGGTCCCAACTAGTGAGTCTTGAGCTTGCCCTTATGATCTTTGTATCTAGAATAAAATAACAAGGCCCAGTCCCCATTATGAAACTCCTTTCCCTTAATATTTTTATCGTGCCATACCTTCCGTTGATGTTGAATTAATTCAATTTGATGGATGGAGTCTAACTAGATTTCATCCAATTCGCTCAATTGCAGAACTCATTCAACTTGGGCTCTTTTTAAATCTAGACCTAATTCCATAGTCGTTCATAGATTTTGTAACTCGAATTCAATGGGAAGAAGAGGTTTCTTCCCAAAAACAAGCTCATATGGACTGAATCCAGTCGTAGATTTCCAGGCTGTGTTGTACGCCCATACGGCTTCAGGGAGCTTCCTAGCCCAGTCTTTTCATCCAAAAGAGACTATTTTTGTTAGAATATTTTCCAATTCTCTATTAGTTACTTCTACCTTTCTGTTCGCTTGAGGGTGGTAAGGGGATGATTTCCTATGGCTTACCTAAAAATGATTGGTAAATTCCAAGAGCACTCGAGACATGAATTGGGGTCCTTGATTAGTTACAATGGTTCAAGGGGCTCCGAATTTAAGGAAAATTTTATTATAAAGGAAGTCTGCAACCTGCTCTTCCCTAGCTATTCTTAAGGCTTGAACTTTATCCCATTTTGTCAGGTAGTCAGTGCAAACTAGTATATACTCCTTCCCTTGAGAGGAAGGATCTATGGGTCCGATGAAATCTAAACCCCATTTTTCAAATGGTTCAAGGACTACCTGAGGCAGCAACGGCATTTCTGAAGAAGCAGTTGGTCTTCCTACCCTCTGACATTCATCACAATGATGAACATAGTTTTTTATGTCTTTGTGCATTAATGGCCAATAGCATTCGGCACCTAGGACTTTGTGGGAAGTTCTCTTTGCAAAGTAATGTCCTCCTGATGGTTCATCATGACAGGCCCTTAAAATGTTGTAGGTTTCATCATCTCTTATGCATCTCCTCAAAATCATGTCAGGACCACAACAAAATAGCATTCCATGAATCCACTTGAACGGGGCACTTTCCCTGATTAGCCGCTTCTTTTGCTTAGACGTGTATCTAGGAGGTATCTCAAATGCAACTAAATAGTTAGCGATATCTACAAACCAAGGTGATTTTACAGAAACCGCAAATAGATTTTCATCTGGAAAATCATCTTGAACAGGGGTAATGTCATCTTCTTCATGTTTGATTCGTGACAGAAAATCGGCTACCACATTATATTTCCCTGGTTTATCAAGAATCATGGCATTAAACTCCTGAAGGAGCAATAGCCATCTCATGATTCGACCATTAACCATAGGTTTATTCATTAGTTACTTCACAGCTGAGTGATCCATATAAACTATGACCTTATATCCTGTAATATAATGACGAAATTTCTTGATAGCATGAACAACAGCTAGGAATTCTTTTTTTGTTGTTGTATAATTCTTTTCTGCCAGAGTAAGATTTTTGCTGATAAAATATATAGCATACTTCCCCCCGTTCTCATCTTCTTGGCCCAGAACTGCACCGATAGCATCATCAGAAGCATTAGCATAGAGATGAAACAGAATACTCCAGTTTGTCCCTCTTAGAATGAGAGCAGAGACAATTTTTTCTTTGATTGTGGTACAGGAGCACCCCAAAGGTCATCTAGGAGAATTAACTAGAAGGTCAAGAATGAGCAATTTATTTTAGATCAAATGTAGCAAACTCCTTCTAACTCTTGAATTTGTGCCTTAGAGGCATTTGAGAACTTGCTTTATGTTAGTGAAGGTCATGTTGACCATTTGATAGTTTGGAATTTGGCTACAAGGATGACTTAGGACCTTGTAGTCCTTCCTAGGTGATAGTTTTCTTTAAAATTTTGCAAATAAGGCCTATGGAAAGCCACAAGCGGCCATGGAATAGTTAGGCTCGAGCTTAACTAAATTGGAGAACCTATTTATGGTGGGCTTCGACCTGAGAGCAAGGTTGGAAGCTTTTGTAAAATTGAAGGTTCATGAATACTAGTGTGGACAGTGAGAAGAATTGTATAATTTTATGTGTTATGCTTTGAACTTGTGTGATCAGGAGCGATCATGGCTCTATAGATTGGTGTAGCTTTTTGTGTAAACTATGTTCTAAGTTTGTGTGGTAGAATTTAGGTTTTTTTATCAATTTGCAGGCGTTGTTTGTTTAATTTAGTTGCTTCTTTTTAGTTGCTGACCTGACAATCAGACTGTAAAGGATGGATTTCTAGTTACATTCCCACTGTACTTTTGTATGGGCCCTTGGGAATTGTGATTAGGCTCCATGAATATATATAGATTAGGGTTAGGAGTGGTCAGGATTCATGGAAACATGGAGAAAGTCTTCTCCTAGGTGAGCTTGACAGTGCCCAGCTAGGAAAGATAGGAAGTGCAAAGCACTTGGTTTGCAGGGGTGACCTTTCCCTGATAATTCACATCGTGCAAAGGTGGAAAGATGCCTTGCAAAGGCTTGGCATGAAGGAGGAGGCTTCATCAGTCCATTTGATTGGAGAACAAGCTAACAGTTCACTGTGAGGTCAGGAAATGGTTCAAAAAGGGCTTATATTGCTAAATTGAAGGTTAGGCCTGTGTACGGTCAGGTGAGGATTAAGACCTCCAAAACCTTTGAGGGATGGGCATTAGGACCAAGAATCCATAGAAAATATTTGGGGTTCTTTGGGAAAGTTTGGAGAGCCAACTGGTTTTCTCAGAGATGGAGACCTAATTGGGGCTCAAAGGCTAGTAGCCTTTTTAACCCTAGATGAGGGTTTGGTGAAAGGGATGGAAGAATGGAGTTTGGTGAACTTAAAAGAATCCTAGGAGGATGGTGTGAAGCTAGTAGAAACATCTCTACACCCCTACAAAGAACAAATTGAGAGTTGGGAGTAGTTAGTCTTTAGGGAAGATTAAGGGCTAAGGAAAGAATAGGAGCATTGCACCAAGGTTGGCTTGGTAGGTTGTAATTGAGATGGTAGTGGGATTGGCTAGGAGAACCAGGGGTACCTAAGAGAAGGTCCTAAAGGTTAAGGTGTTAATACACCAAGGAGATCTTTCAAACAAAGATCTAGAGCATGGAACAGTGAGTGTTCCACCCAACCCTACCCTATCAGATTGGTATCAGAGCAAGTTAAAGATTTGGGATTAAGAGTTGTATGTTAGACCTTGAATCTAGTGGTTCCACAATCATGGTGACCAATGAAAAGTTAGCAAGAGACCTAACAGAGCAACAAGAGAAAAACAAACAACTTGAAAAGGTTGTTGAAGAGATGAAGCAAAGGCTAGAAGAGGTGGTAGAGGCTGCAGGCAAGATGAAGGTACAGCTAGTAGTGTTTAGAGACAAGGGTGAGGATCAAGTTGAGGAAGACATAGAACCAGACCCTGATCCTCCACTAAAAGAGGAACCCTTCCTCAAAGCATTAAAAGCCTTGAGTGGAAAAGCACTAGAAGGCATTCCCATTTTCACAGGTAGAATGGATGTAGAGATGGTTATGGAATGGATAGAAGGAATGGAGAATCACTTTGAGTGTGATGGAGTTACTGAGGCACAAAAGGTGAAGATATCCAAATCAAGGTTAAGGGGACAAGCACTGACTTGGCAGAAGTTCCTACAAGAAGAAAAAGAGAACGAAGGCAAGAAGCACATTGAGAGTTGGAAAGCTATGGTGGCTAAAGTGAAGGATTACTATCAACCTGAGGACTATGAGGTCCAATTGCATAAGAAGAGACAAAACCTTAGGAAAAGAGACCTAGATATAGCTGCCTACACATAAGAGTTCCAAAAACTAAGCCTTAGGTCTAGGGTGCAAGAAGTGGAAAGCATCAAGGTGGCGAGGTATCTAAATGGCCTCAAATGGAACATACAAGAAGAGTTGAATCTCTTTACACTCACCAATCTCCATAGTTGTTATCAAATGGCTTTTAAGGTGGAGGAGAAGCTAAAAAAGAAACAAGATTTTAATTCTAAAAGTAGAGGCAAAGGCAGAGATCAAAGAGGACAAAGAGGTGCCTACCAAGGTAGAGGAAATGAGAAAAGAAACCAAGGAGAGTCTAAACTCATAGAGTATGGAAGTGAAACACCTTCTAGAGGAGGTTATGGAAGAGGCAGAGGTTCTCAAGGAGGATCCAATAGAGGAAGAGGAGTAGGTAGGAGCAATTCATATTTTGCTACTACGAAATGTTACCATTGTGGTCAAGTAGGACATCCAGCTTATAGGTGCCCAGAGAAAGCATCTTCATCAAACACTGAGAAGAGAGTGGAATATGCTCAAGAGGACACCATGAGTACTAAATCACCAGAGGTCAATCATATTGAGTCTGAAATGGGGAAGAATCTGATGTTTAGGAGAGTTTTGATCAGACAACCGGCCAAGGAAGAACCAAAACAAAGGAAAGCTCTATTTAGAGTGAGATGCAAGATACTTGGGAAATTATGTAAGGTTATTGTAGATTCAGGTTCAATAGATAACATCATATCAGAAGAGGCAGTAAAGAAACTGAAATTGGAGAAGGTACCCCACACTAACCCCTACAAAGTAACATGGTTAAACAAAGGGCAAAGTGTTCTTGTTAATGAGAAAGTAACGGTGGATTTTTCCATTGGAGGGTACAAGGATAAGTTGATTTTTGATGTGTTACCCATGGATGCATGCCATCTACTATTGGGCATACCATGGTAGTATGACATAAGTGCCATGCATGATGGGAAAGAGAACACTATTTCTTTTTAAAAGGATGGGAAGACATTTAAGTTGCAATCACTGTCAGAAGAAGGAGAAGGATAGTCAAAGACACCAAGTGTCTTGTTAAGTAGTGGCAAGGAGTTCCTTAACAACCTACATCAAGGGGGTGAAGGATATGTGATCATGTTGTAGTCCAAAGAATAAGACAAGACTGAAAAAATAGTCATACCTAGGGCAGTCCAGAAATTGCTTGAGAAGTACAAAGACATAGTAAGTGATGGTGCACCTGCAACTTTACCTCCTAAAAGAGCCATTAGTCATCAGATTGACTTCATACCTGGAGTGTCATTGCCAAATAAAGCAGCCTATAAGCTTACATCAGATCAGAATCTAGAGGTAGCTAGAAAAGTGCAAGAGTTATTGGATCAAGGATTGATTAGGAAGAGCATCAGCCCATGTGTAGTACCAGTGGTCTTAGCAACCAAGAAAGGAGGAAAGTGGAGATTATGCATTGATTCTAGAGAAATAAATAGAATCACAATTAGGTATAGGTTCCCTATTCCAAGGATTGAATACTTGATGGATTGTCTTGGAGGATCTCAGTACTACACCAAGTTGGATCTCAAGAGTAGATACCATCAGATCAGAATCAAGGATGGAGATGAGTGGAAGATAGAATTTAAGACAACATATGGGTTGTATGAGTGGAGAGTTATGCCATTTGGCCTCTCTAATGCCCCTAGCGCATTCGTGAGACTCATGAATGAAGTACTCAAAGACTTTATAGGGATATTTGTGGTTGTATATCTTGATGATATACTCATCTTTAGCAAGACAGCAGAAGAACACCTAGAACATGTGGATTTGGTTCTTAGAAGGTTGCAAGAGGATAAATTAGCCTTCAACCTAGAGAAGTGTGAGTTCTTTAAATAGGAGCTTGTGTATTTGGGGTTTGTAGTATCCCAAGGATCATTGAAGATGGATCCAAGCAAGGTGGAAGCTATCCTAAACTGGCCTACACCAACCACAGGAACAAAGGTAAGAATTTTTCATGGATTGGCTCAATTTTATAGGAAATTCATAAGAAACTTTAGTGGCATATGTGCACCATTCCTAGATACAATCAAGGGTGGTTTAAAAACTAAGTTTGTGTGGACTCAAGAAGTTGAGAAAGGTTTTGAGAAACTGAAACAAGAAGTGGCAACTCAACCTATTCTCTTATTACCTAGTTTTGACAAGTTGTTTACAGTGGAATGTGATGCTAGTGGAGTTGCAGTAGGAGGAGTGCTAAGTCAAGAAGGCAGACCTATAGCTTTCTTCAGTGAAAAGCTCAATGAAGCTAAGAAGACGTATTCTACCTATGACCTATAACTTTATGCTTTGGTTTAGTCACTTAGGAAGTGGAGGCATTACCTTCTACCCAAGGAGTTTGTGGTCTTTACTCACAATCAGGCACTTAGTTATATCAACACCCAAGAGAAGTTGAGCAATAGGCATTTGAAATGGATGGAGTACATCCAAGCTTTTACTTTCACCATCAAGCACAAGAAGGGACAATTGAACAAGGTAGCAGATGCACTAAGTAGAAGATTGTTGACAGTGCAAGAGATACAGATCAAGAGCATTGGAATAGAGAGTTTCAAGGATCTCTATGGGGAAGATGAAGATTTCTCAGAGGCCTACAAGGTATGTTCTGACTTTGAGAATCATTTTCATAGCCAATACTTAGAATATACATTGCAAAGTGGATTGTTGTTTAAAGGGGATTAGTTATGTGTTCCAAAAGGTTCAATGAGAGAAAACCTCATTCAGGAAAAGAATAATGGTAGTCTTAGTGGACATTTTGGCATCAACAAAACATTGGAACTAGTGCAAAGGTTCTACTATTGGCCTAAGTTGTCAAGGGATGTCAGGAGGTATGTGGATCAATGTGTAGTGTGTATGAAAGCTAAGGGAGGAGCTAGTAATGTTGGTCTATATCAACCCCTACCTATTCGTAACAGACCATGGGAGTGTGTTAGCATGGATTTTGTGGTAGGACTCCCTAAGACCAAGATAGGATTTGATAGTGTCTATGTGGTGGTAGATAGATTCGGCAAGATGAGTCATTTTATCCCTTGCAAAACCACTCATGATGCTAGCTATATAGCTCACCTTTTCTTCAAGGAAATTCTAAGGATCCATGGATTGCCTTTAAGCATTGTTTCAGATAGGGATGTGAAGTTCATGAGTCACTTTTGGAAGACTCTATGGAGTAGATTAGGTACCAACCTGTCTTTTGGATCAGCTTACCATCCTCAAACTAATGGTCAAATAGAGGTGGTCAACAGGGTTCTAGGTAACCTTCTAAGGTGCCTAACCAAAGAATATGGATAGACATGGAACATGGTTATCTCACAGGCTGAGTATGCTTCTAATGATAGTGTGAACCAGACCACAGGGAAGAGTCCTTTTGAGATTGTGTATGGAATGCACCCAAGAGTTATATGTGAGCTCAGGGATCTAGGAGCTATGGAACATAAGATTGGACATGCAGAGAACTTCACTCAAACCATGAAAGAGATTCAGGAGCAGGTAAAGAATACATGGGTGGATGAAGCTCAGTTGAAGAAGCAGGGTATTGACCCATCTCTTACCTCTCCTCACATTCCTTAAAGTCTATGTAGAGGGGGAGAATGGTGCAGGAGCACCCCAAAGGTCATCTAAGAGAATTAACTAGAAGGTCAAGAATGAGCAATTTGTTTTAGATCAAATGTAGCAAACTCCTTCTAACTCTTGAATTTGTGCCTTAGAGGCATTTGAGAACTTTCTTTATGTTAGTGAAGGTCATGTTTACCATTGGATAGTTTGGAATTTGGCTACAAGGATGACTTAGGACCTTGTAGTCCTTCCTAGGTGATAGTTTTCTTTAAAATTTTGCAAATAAGGCCTATGGAAAGCCACAAGTGGCCATGGAATAGTTAGGCTCGAGCTTAACTAAATTGGAGAACCTATTTATGGTGGGCTTTGACCTAAGATCAAGGTTGGAAGCTTTTGTAAAATTGAAGGTTCATGAATACTAGTGTGGATAGTGAGAAGAATTGTATAATTTTTTGTGTTATGCTTTGAACTTGTGTGATTAGGAGTGATCATGGCTCTGTAGATTGGTGTAGCTTTTGGTGTAAACTATGTTCTAAGTTTGTGTGGTAGAATTTAGGTTGTTCTATCAATTTGCAAGCGTTGTTTGTTTAATTTAGTTATTTCTTTTTAGTTGCTGACTTGATGGTCAGACTATAAAGGATGGAGTTCTAGTTACATTCCCACTATACTTGTGTATGGGCCCTTGGGAACTATTATTAGGCTCCATGACTGTACATAGATTAGGGTTAGGAGTGGTCAGGAGTCATGGAAACATGGAGAAAGTATTTTCCTAGGTGAGCTTGATAGTGCCCAGCTAGGAAAGACAAGAAGTGCAAAGCACTTGGTTTGCAGGGGTGACCTTTCCCTAACAAGTCACATGGTGGAAAGGTGGAAAGATGCCTTAAAAAGGCTTGGCATGAAGGAGGAGGCTTCATTAGTCCATTTGATTGGAGAACAAGCTGACAGTTCACTATGAGGTCAGGAAATGGTTCAAAAAGGGCTTATATTGCTAAATTGAAGGTTAGGCCTGTGTACGGTCAAGTGAGGATTAAGACCTCCAAAACCTTTGAGGGATGATCATTAGGACCAAGAATCCATAGAAAATATTCAGGGTTCTTTGGGAAAGTTTGGAGAGCCAACCAGTTTTCTCGGAGATGGAGACCTAATTGGGGCTCAAAGGCTAGTAGCCTTTTTAACCCTAGATGAGGGTCTGGTGAAAGTGATGGAAGAATTGAGTTTGGTGAACTTACAAGAACCCTAGGAGGATGGTGTGAAGCTAGTAGAAACATCTCTACACCCTTGCAAAGAACAAATTGATAGTTGGGAGTAGTTAGTCTTTAGGGAAGATTAAGGGCTAAGGAAAGAATAGGAGCATTGCACCAAGGTTGGCTTGGTAGGTTGTAATTGAGATGGTAGTGGGGTTGGCCAGGAGAACCAGGGGTACCTAAGAGAAGGTCCTAAAGGTTAATGTGTTAATACACCAAGGAGATCTTGCAAACAAAGATCCAGAGCATGGAACAGTGAGTGTTCCACCCAATCCTACCCTATCAGATTGCTTCGAAAGATTGCTGACATTCAAATGTCCAAACAAACTCTACTTCTTTCTATAAAAGAGAGAACATAGGAGCTAAAATTTTACTAAAGCCTTCTATGAACCTTCTGTAGTAACCAGCATGTCCAAGAAAACTTCTTACATCTGTCTGAGTTTGAGGGATTGTCAATTGTTGGATGAATTCAATTTTTTTAGGGTCAACCTTTATTCCTTTGGAGGAAATATGATGACCCAAGACTATTCCTTGCTCCACCATTATTAATCATTTCTAATGGCTAAGGGATATTCTATTTTCCTCACAAACCCACAAAACTCTATCTAGGTTTTGAAGAGCTTCGTCATAGGTTGACCCATAGACTGTAAAATAGTCCATGTAAACTTCGACACAGTCATTCACGAGAACAACAAATATAGCAAGAATGGCTCTCTGGAAGGTTGTTGGAGCATTGCATAGTCCAAAAGGAAGCACTCTATAGGCAAATGTGCCCCAAGGGCAGGTAAACATGGTTTTTTCCTGGTCTTCTGGAGCAACCTGTATCTGATTATAACCACTAAATCCATCAAGAAAGGAAAAATACTTCCTCCCAGCCAAGTTATCCAGGACTTGATCAATGAATGGTAAGCGAAAATAATCTCTATAAGTGGCTTTATTGACTTCTCGATAATCTACACAAATTCTCCATTTGCCATTTTTCTTTGGGACTACCACCATAGGTGATACCCATTTACTATAAGAGATTGGATAAATAAATCTAGCACGAAGGAGTTTTTCAATCTCAATTTTGACCTAATCCTTTAATGCAGGATTGAGTCTCCTTTGCTGCTGGCGAACAGGCCGTATACTAATGTTAGTGTAAATGTGATGAGTAAAAACACTTGGGTGAATTCCTCTCATGTCCGTATAATCCCAAGAAAAAGCTTTGGATCTTTGTACCAACACATTAAACAACTTATCCTCCTGATTATATCAACCATTTATTGATATTCAAGGTTTTTCCTAGTAATAGCATTATCAATTTTGTTCCAGGATGAACCGAGGTCACAGCATACACAAGTCGCAACAACATATTAAGAGGACAACTATGAGATACTAGTTGGTGAAACCTTGTGATATCCTCATAGAAATGACTTGTTCTATGAATCATATTTGCTAAGGGACATGGCATTCCCATTGTAGCATAATTATGCTCCATTCCACTTATATCAATTGGCTGCCTGAAAATCCTTAGAGCATCCATCATTTCTTCCTCATTCAGGGTTGTAGCAGGGCGTGCTATCTCGTTTACCAACTCTTCCTCCAATTCTTCCCCGTGTTGTTTAATTACCACCATGGCTAGTGAGGCTAAACTATTTGAACCATTTGATTCCTCAGGTTCATCAACCCAGACTTTTTCATGCTCAGTAGGCTTAGTAAGGGATATAAGAACAAGCGTTTTCCATCTTGGCCATGCGAAATGGTCATTCCCCCTTCCCTACAATCAATCTTAGTAGCAACCATGGCTAGCCAAGGTCTTCCAAGAATTATAGGATAGCTATTCTTAGGAGTAAGTGACTGAATTACTTGGAAGTCGACTGGATAATCCCATCCATCAACTTTGACAAAGACGTTTTTAATGATGCCTTTTGGGATGGCTATAGATTGATTTTCCATTTGTAAGACTATGGTTGTAGGACGTAAATCAGTTAAACCTAATTTTTCCATTAGATCCACAATCATCACGTTAATAGATGCTCCTAGATCCACCAGTGCATTTGGTATTGTTACCTCGTTGATTGTAACAGTTATAAGTGGACTTCCAGGATCATCGTATTTCAAAGCAATAGTCTTTCTGGACAAAACATCAGCTAAATAACCATCAATTTGAATGGTGTTTATTATTTTTGGCTTTCTCCCTGGTGTTTTGATACATAACTGCTTGATTAACTGCTTGATTTTCATAGCCAAAGATACTTCTAGAGTATCTTCTGGAGTTATGGACTTTAAACGTTCCAGATATGGTGCCATCCTTTTTTTTCTTGGAATAGGATCCTCCTTTTGTTGACTTAAGGTCTGACCTTCCTCCCCCTAAGACAAGTCAGCAGCCCCTGCCATTGAAAAAGGTTCTTTGTCTTGAGGAGTAATATCCTATTTAGATGACGTGTCTTTTATTGGACTTTTAGGCTCAGTTTCCTCCACTATTTCTTCAATGGTCAGTGGTTGAAGAGTTCGACCAGAACGCAACTGCACGTTTCTGAATTGTATCGCATGAAGCCCAATAACATTTTCATGTTCAATAGAATAGACTAGTGTGTTCTAGCGATTATTTTTAGGATTGGGAAGTGGTTGCACTGGAAGCTGAGGTTGGTTTACTTGCTCAATTTGAGAAGGGTTCTGAGCTGGAGGTAATAGGTTATGTTGTTTATTTCTCCTTGGTTCAGTATAAAACTGATTTTGTGCCCGATTCCATTGGGGTACATTTTGTTGGTACCACTATTGTTGGGGTTGATTTGGCCATTGTTGATTGCCCCATGTGTGGTTTGTCCACTCAGGTGACCCCCAATAAGGAGTTCCCCAATTAAGTTGAGGTGGAGGTGACTAATTCCAAGATGGAGTCCATTGATTATGCACCCAGTTGTTTTATGGTCTCCATGTGGGATTAGGATTATGTCCATAAGGGAAATTACCTCCTTGAGGTTGGTTTAAAGCATGTATTTCTTCTTCAACTTGAATGGTTTTTTTCTTGGTATTCTTAATATCCGACAAAATCTTGCACTGGTTTGTAAGATGATTTTGCTCACAGAGTTGACAAACATTGACTTTATCCAAAGGACACTCATGTAATAGGTGTTTATTCTGACACCTTGGACAATAAATTGACAAGGTCTCGGTGTTGCAGGTTTTAGCTTGTATACCATCTAGGGTGGTATTCAACTGCACGAGAATATTTATTTTTAGATTTTCTATTTCTTCATGGAGTTTACCTATCTCATTAGTCCCTTTAAAAAGATTAGTTTTGCGGATGCCTCCCCTAGTATGGGAGAAATTCTGACAAAACTCGCATATTTCTTCAAGATTTAATTGAGATATGTCACCTTTCCCCATTAAATCCAGATTCCTTCTAGCGTCATCATCAAGACCTTTAAGAAAAATTATTTTGAGAATCTCAATGCTAATGGTCATTTCTCCACATCTTTTGGAGAGGAAGAGGAACCTTGTTAGAGTAAAGGTTTTAACTTAATTATGTTCATTAAGTTACCTTTATTCCCTTCTTAAGATTTCACTTTAGTTTGCATTAAAGTGATATTTAATAATTATATTAATTATTAAATGTTTTTCTAGTAGGGTTTCTTTTAGGGTTTGCATGATCTCCTTCTTAAAGGATTGATCCATTGTATATTTATAATTCCTTTTTGTTCTGATAAGATAATTTCTCCATTTTTCAGAGCTTCAAATCCTTGTTTGTTTTTTCCATCCATTCTCTTCCTTGTGGCAAGTATCCTTTTGCATGCAGGTGTTCTTGGAGTTTGAAGTTGGTTTTGACAACTTCTACATGGTATCAGAGCTTTCCTGCTGCATGCATTTTTTTGTTTGAATAATTTGAAGCTACAAGGGTTGGATCAGGCATTCACAGTTTTGGGTTTTTCTTTTTTGATTCAAGGAATCACCTGCAATTTCAAAGCATTTTGAGTCCAAACAGACCTTGTCGTTGGATCCGCACTGGTCCAAAACCCCTAAATCGACTGTTCATTCATCTATTTTGGACAAATTTGATTTGAGAGGCAAATTTTTTACCTGGGCGTGTAGGGCCACCCAAGTACAGGGTACGATTATTTTGCAGAATAAAAAAATATAAATTTTTTATATGTTTTGAAAAATATATTTTCATCAGGCTTTATAAACAATTCAGGCTATTATATAAACAATTCAGGCTATTAAAATTTTATTTTGTGGTAGTTTATTTTATTTTTGGGGGTTTGAAATTTTAAATCTACGGGCATTGAAGTCTCTAGTACATTTTGTACCAGTCTACAAATTTATGTCGGTCCATTGACTGACCTTCCCTGTCGACATTCACTATTTCCACCGACTGGCAAAGCTCCTACCACTGTTCCATGCAAACTTTGTCGGCGCTTCCCTCTCCCTGCCACCGCTTCCCCCCTTCGGCCATCCTGAGCCCCCTCTGCCTTCTGCCGCAGTCACATTACCGTTTGGGGGCTATCGGTGCGAGTGGAGCCACGCGGAGCGGCGCCACTAGCCCCACCACCATCTCCCATCCCACCCGCCACCCACTTGGTGGCGGGATTTATTTTTTCCTTTTTCGCGCCCGTGATCATATGGTGGACCAGGGGCTAGACCAAAAGGAGCTGAAAATTTGCCCCTATTTAGCCTTAGTTGACCCTGAATTGCCATCTTTCAGCCCTTTTTTTCATTTTCACATAACTTTTGACCCCGGAGGAAAAATTTTTGAGACGAGATATCGCCAGAAAGCTAGCGATCCCAATTTTTTGATGAAAGTGTTATTTTTCAGATATTTTTCTGTTTGGTGGGATTTTTCGCTCGTTGAAGTCAAAGATTCTATTTTCACTCCTGAGCTCATAACTTTTGCACCATTCTTCCAGTTTTCATGATATTTGTGGCATTGGAAAGGTCTCTACGAGCTCTTCAGAGTTACTCATTCATTTTTTCCAAATTTGGCCACAGGTATAATTAATTCAATTTTTTGCATTTTGGCACTCCGGTTAATTACTTGGACATGTTGGTACTTGGAAAATTTTTGTTTGCATGAGATGGCTTCATTTGAACAACATTATATGTTTTTTTCAATATTTGTCCTTTTTGGGCATTTTGAGCATCATTTGTAAGCAATCTTCTATGTAAACACACTGAGATAAAGTGCCACACTATTGTACTTTGGGGGTTTTGCACATAATCTTGTGCCATATTTTGTACTTGCATTGTATTATAAAGTGCCATGGGGGGTTGTGTAGTGCCTTTGTCTTTTCCATCACACCTTTGTCTAGTGAGTGTCCCTCCATGACAACAGTGGATCCATATGATTCCAGCCTCATGCATGTGTGCTTTGTTTTGCACACCATTTTTTCAGTTGCAGGTGCTTTCTTGTGCACTTTCAGATGTCGTATCTTCTCCTTCATGCACTACAGGGTGTTACATACCATTTCAGTGGATCTGTTAGGTTCTCCCAATTCAGCATTATGGGGGGTTATTATATTGTTTGTGCTAATGCTTCCTTGGTTTCACCTTGGACGAAATATTCCATTCTCAGTTGATCAGTGTTTTTCAGACTATTGGTACTTGTGCCATCTGTATCTTCGTTCCAAGTGTTTTCCTTTGTTTTCCATCTGATTCGAGTAGTGTCATTTGGGGTACTCATGCAAATTGTTGTCTTCTTGATCCTAATCATCCTATCTTCAGAGGAGGTTCTTCAGCACCATAGCAGTCATCTTTTGATAGTTGTTTGCAGCTTCTTCTGCTTCAGTGATGTTCTTCATGGATTTCAACATCTCTTTTTGGAGTAGAGTTTTTCCCATGAGGTTTTTTCTATTTTCTCCATTTTACAAAGATTTGGTTTTATTTGGGTACCTGATCTGGCCTAGTTGTCGAGACCCATGTTTGCTTTCATGCATTGTAGTTACCTTTGCCTTCTTGCACATGTTTGTAGTTGCACTCTTGCTCATCTTAAGGGGGGTGTTAGAGTAAAGGTTTTAACTTAATTATGTTGATTAAGTTACCTTTATTCCCTTAATATTTCACTTTAGTTTGCATTAAAGTGAATAATTATATTAATTATTAAATGTTTTCCTATTAGGGTTTCTTTTAGGGTTTGCATGATCTCCTTTTTAAAGGATTGATTCATTGTATATTCATAATTCCTTTTTGTTCTGATAAGATAATTTCTCCATTTTTCAGAGCTTCAAACCCTTGTTTGTTTTTTCCATCCATTCTCTTCCTTGTGGTAGGTATCCTTTTGCATGCAGGTGTTCTTGGAGTCTGAAGTTGGTTTTGACAACTTCTACAAACCTATCAAGATAATCCTCTAATATTTCATCCTCATTTTTCCTTAGCTTAAACAGCTCCTCCTTACGATCACTTACCCTACAGTAACTCTGGTATTTTTGTAAGAAAACAGTCTCCATTTCTTCCTAGGATGTTATACTACCAAAACCCAATCCCATGAACTAGCGCATTGTTGAGTCCTTCAAAGTTGATGAAAAAAGCTTCAACTTTTGGTTATCGTTATTATAATCATAAGTCTGACATAGGACTTTAAATTCAAAGAGAAATTGGTTTGGGTCTTCCGAAGATAGGCCACGGAAGGTTGGAAGGAAAGTTAGAGAAATGTTCTTCATGATAGTATCATCATCAGCATCCAACATAATAGGATAGGTAAATGCTCTAGGAGGCTGAGGTTCATTATGGTTAGGTTCATCTCTACGATCTCCCATGTTGTTTAGAAGAGTATGTTACTCAATAACTGGCTGCTCTGCCAGTTGCTCAACAGGTAAATAATGGAAAGCCTCGGGTAGAGTAGGCTCAAATAATTCTTCAGAAGTGTGTTCGTTTGAGCCTTGGTCTTCCCTATGTATGATAGGTACGTATTTTGGGGGGTTCTTTGGTATAAAAAGTTTGTGAGGGCCTCTTTTCTGAACCATGTAGAAAAGAAAGTCGACTAAGATATTTTTGGCATAAAAATTTGTATTCAAACCATCTCCTAATAACACTTATGTGAGTCCCCGACAACGGTGCCAAAAAGTGATAGGTTGTCGTTGGGTCCTACTACTTTAGAATAATTGAATGTCAATTGTCGATCGGGCAGTGTCCAAGGTAGTTTGTAGAATGAGATTATCTAAACAACCCATTTTATATTTTCAGTTTTTCTTCAACTACGGAAATCAAGTCTAATCTAAAGTCATTACTTCTTAACTCAAAAATAATCTTACTCTAAGAAAATTTAGGAATACTAAATTAAAAAGCATAATACGACTAATTTAGAAAGAATTACGAATAAACTAGAAAGCATGGAGACAAGTAAGCTAAACAACTGGTGTGTTACAAAAATAGAAAAGTACGGAAATAGACAATTAAACATCTTTTAAATAGTAAAGAAATATTAACAACTATAGAAGATAACTTATACAGATTAAAAATAGTGGTGCTCCAAAACATCAGACTCGACTCTTCAATAGCTTGTTACTTCCTACTGAACTGTGATTTACCCTTAACAAAGAAAATAGCTTAACAACAAAATACTTATCTATCTAGGCTAACTCCCCTCGAGTGGCCAGCCCGTAGGCTTCTACTTCATCTTTAACTCACATAAACTACATATTCTCAAATCCTCTTATTACAAACAATCACCATCATTCGAATTCAACAATTACTAGTAGATAGAAATCAGATAACTCATTTTAACAGTGATTTGCAAAACCATGTGAACAGCATAACGATACTTCCTCTATGTCTTATTCACTACTTCGGAAGTTACAGTTTTATAGATAAATTTTTAACTGAATCCTAAATTTAAGATGGCATGGATAGCCATTGAAAAATTCTTCCTTAACTAAAAACTAACTTGATGTCTTTAAAGCTTTTAAAACATGTAGAAGGCTCGAGAAGAGCCATAAAGTCTTTAACAACAGAATTTAAAGAAACTAAAACTGAATCTTAATCTTCAGCGCATCATCCAGGCATCTAGGAATGGGTTCGCAGCATTACTCTTGAGGCACGTGTTGGCTAAACTTCTACAACAGCCGCATGATGACTTGTTTAATTCCTACAAAAACGCTCAAATCAACCCATTAAACCTATTTTGGACAATTTCCTCAGTTAATCAAATGAAGGAAAGAAAGCATAATTTTCCTAAAAATAAATAATTAATTCTCCTAAAGCTTAATAAATTGGCACCGGCTTAGGATTGAATTAACAAAAGTAAGCTTCCCTGATTTCATAATGATGAGGTTATTTTTACCTCATCATTAGATACAATGATTGTAGTTTTTGTAAAAATGTGTTTAAATGATAAGCGTTTACAATGCGGTGGGTTATCAAAGTTTATATCATGTACCCATGATGGAAGAAAAATGATCTCGGAAATAAAATGTTTGAGAGAAAGAGATATGAGATAGTAAAATACAATTTGAAGAGTGGAGTTGAAGATTCTAGATGTGAGTTGGTCACAAGAGAAGCAGTGCTAATTTTATTTCTTTGTGGAGACATATGATATAGTTCTTAAGGTGGCATCTAATATAATTTATATAATTTATATAATTTTAAGTAGTGATTCTTAATCTTCCGATATATTTTCTGTAATAAATGTTAAGTTGTAGTTGATGTCAATTTTATTTTGCTTAACGTTTTTTAATATTTAAATGTAGGTTTTTTGGAGAATTTAAATATATTGTATATGAAGATTGTGATCAAGAGGTTAAATAATTTATCTTTCATCATGGATACTTTCAATATAATTCGGATACAATTTTAAAATATCTATTAAATCAACATTTTGAGGAGATTTTTTTTTTTTATTTAATTTTTAAAAAGTGCGTTTCTTGGAAATTTTAAAATTTGGTAATGATGTTACCAAAATATCTATGAAATATGTTTGTGAATTAAAATTGTGCTATTGAGGCCTTGATAAATAAATGGTATTCTTGTATTATCAATATTTGATGTTTAAAATTTTGGTCAAGCTATATTTGATTGATAAGGTTGTGAGAAGATCTTGCTTATGCTTGAATACAAAAATGGATTGTATACCTTCCTTGTTTAACTCTCTTTTCCTTCTTTGTCCATTGGAATTGCATATGGAATTTTTTCATGTGATTTTATGGTTATTTGATTGGTGTGTCACATTCACTTTGTTTGTGGTTTTCTTATGGGCACTATTGCATTACTATTCAATCAAATCAGGTTATCAAATGGAAAATTTAATATTAAATTCCTTAGGTTGGCTTTCTAGATTGTGTTGAGGAAATCATGCCTCCCAAAAGCTAGTGCATTTTCCTTAGATTAAATTTCACATGAGAATACTTATAGGATATAGACAAGTCACACATTTGTCTTTACATATCTATCTCTAAGGTTTCTACTATGCATGTCTACTAAATAATCTTCCAATCACCTATTACTCAACTATTCATATTCTTCTAAGTTCTAGAATTAGCATTGTTGTGAATTAGAATGGTCTAATTCCCTCTCACAATATCTCTTATCTCTATTTATCAATTGAGAATTTATGCTTATCATTTAATTCCACTTGGGATATAATATGGAAGGCTAGCCCATTTAAGATGAGTTAGAATTTATGGAAAGAAATAAATTGATGAATATTTAATGATAGGGACATCCCATTTAATTCTTTACCAAATAAAATTGAAATCATCATTTATGAGAATATTTCAACCAAATTTAGAATGGTTTCACATAGAGCAATTGAGTTCACTAGCTAGGACAATAGGATGACAAATAACTAGTTAGGTTTCAGTCTCCTATTGGGTTTCTCCTATTGCTTGAGTAAGGTGGGTATTATGGAAATCACATGGTTGGAACCTCATTTTGGAAGATAATAAACAAATGTGGATGGGGCTTGCAAAGGTAATTGAACTCCAATTTGGGTTGCTTCTATAATAAAAAATGACAAAGGTAATCTCCTTTGAGTTGTATCTAAGATACTCCACCCATCCACACATAATGAGGTTGAGTTAGATGACTTATTTGAGGGGATAAGATTGTGCCAACATATCATTAAAGTTGTGGGTATTGAAGGAAAACCTTAAATTCTAATTAATTTTTCTCTTTTAGAAGATCACTAATTATAGGCTTAGCTCAAAGTTACAAAAAAATATTGTTATTTTTGGATTGTATGAGGCCCTTCTTGGTTAGAAAAATATGCAAAGAGGCCAATATACATAGGTGTAACACATGATCCAAAACACACATGATCTATCAAAATGATATGTGAAGTAAGTGAAATATTGTTTTGGATCAATCAAAGTGATATATGTAAATCACTTTTTTCAATGTGAAAACATATTCATATTTATATGCTATATTTTTCAACCAACCAAAAAATTTATGAAATAGACTTTACTTCATTACCTACACCAATTATAGAGTTAAACACTATTGTATAATTGGTGTTTCATCTATCAACTTTGCACTAGATCTAAAGTATATTTCATCTAAATTCTCATGCATCCTAATAAGTTCCATATATATTGAACACCACTCTTTTTATGCATCCTAATTAGCCAATAAAATATATGCGAATTTTAAACCTTTGATGCACAGTTATTTGACTATATGTAATATGCTAACCAAATATGATGCTCCTACTACTTCCATGTATAATCTAAAATTAACCTTGCACAACTCTCTAGAATAAGTGCATGATCATCACTAGTTTAAAATAAACAAGTTTCAAGGTCTTTCTATCTTCCTTTATATTTTTGGTTGGATTAATGAATATTATATGTACATAAATATTTCAATTTGAGTGGAGTTATAGTATTGTGATTCAATTTCTTAACTACATGAAGTTTTACATTTTCCCTTTTTTTCTCCAAATTCTTCTTAAATCCATACCTTGAATAAATGTTTCATGATCTAATTAAATTGGAAAATATGATATATCTTCATCTATGGAGTTCAATTTCTTAGTTTCATGAAGTTGTATCATTTATTATATTTTCTTTGAATTCTCAATTTCATACTCTTTTGATATTTGAGTCTTTGATTATTTTCTTGGTGTTATGTTGAATTATATACCAATCAAATACAATTATTAAAATAATCAAAACAAAATTATTTTCAATTATCAAAAACAAATTAAAAACATGGAATCAATTATTCAAATTATTAAAAATATAGTATAACAAGAAAGTTAGATTAGAAACCAACTTTGATATATCAAAAATTATGGTTAAGACATGGTGATTAGATGGTGATGGAAAAAATGGGGCTTTTGGAACAGGGTATGGATACCCATCAAAGCATTTAAGAAAAAATGGGGGTTTTCGAATAGGGTATGGATACCCATCAAAGCATTTAAATTCAACAGCAAATCGTTTAACTATGTGAATGGATTTGTTGAAAATGCTTTAGAAACTTTCAAACAAATGCAATTCATGCCACGAATTTTGCACCAAAATGAGATATGGAATAGTGCAACCAACCTGAGAGGATGCATTGGGAGGTTGCTCGAAAGTGAAGGTGTTTGTGGGTCATGTTTGTGCAAGTGCTTCTTTCTTCGGTTCTCCACATGCACTGCCCTATTCGTCGGCCGCCTCTGTCACTGTTCGTCAAACTCTGTTGGTGAAAATGACAAGGTTTTTTTTTTAAATCTCTAGTAAGGGGGTTCGACCGAACCCTAGTTTGCTCAAACCCCTTTATTTTAATATTTTCGCTCATATGTCAATGGGGTTCGAGTGAATAGAGGGTTCGATCGAACCTGATGGTTCGATCGAACCTGATGGTTCGACCGAACCAATATAATGGTTCAGCCGAACACTTCGGTTAGGTCGAACCCCTTCACTTTGTGTAGAGGGAAAAAATGACTTTTCCCTTCCTCCACAAAAGTGTTCACCACTTATGTCAGTTCACCCATTGCCATGTTTCAACCTTCCAAAAATTTGAACATATAGAAATGGAACCCACAATAACCCTTTTGGATAAGTGGACATGCAACACATGTAACATCCACATAGTACACTTTCCTTTTGGTCCCACCAATTACATGCATCACCTATCTATATTTCCACAAGACCCTCTTTCTTCCTTCTCTCTCTTCACATGGGCTCACAAAAGACCACCACTTGTCATTGTGTGCTACCACATGACCAAAAATAGGGCTCACCAATACTCTTGTGAGTGAGCATAAGTGTGAAACTTATCCCATTGACATCATCCATTGCATTGTTAAATAAATGACTTTAGACAGGAAAAATATTTTGGAACCAAGGCAAGTGGTAAGTGGGGTCGATAAACCAATGACACCTAGCAGCATAAGTTGTAACTTAACCCAAAATCACCTAGGGAAATTTAATGATGAATTAGAAGATAAAGTGCATGCCTAGACAAAACACTTAGGGTTTAGAATAATTAAGGAAAAAACCCTAACAAAGCATGAAACCTAACTCAGATGTAGTCTAGAGAAGACCAAACTGACATAACTCTATATAAAAACTCTCATACTCCATGAATAGACATTAATAGACTAGAGCAAGCAAGAATCTCTTATAATGAAAAGTTTTGCATGACTTTGACATCATTGGTAATATCTTTCCCTTTTAACATCAAACATGAATAGACCAGAGCAAGCAAGAATCTCTTATAATGCAAAGCTTTGCATGACTTTGACATCACTGATAATATGTTTCCCTTTTAACATCAATGACAATAATTTTCAATGATCTCCCCCTTGGTCATTGATGGAAACACATACTAAATTTTCTCCCCCTTTCTTGTAACTCTCACTATTCAAATATGTAACAATCCCAACTACATTTAATTCAAAAATAAATAAATATTAACATCACGAATATCAAATTTATGACAAAAATTTCATAGCTAATTCCATTTAGCAATTTTATGTTCATAATTCATAATAAATCTGAAACATAAATATATTCACTTCCATATGTCAATAAATACATACAAGTTTGACAAGGAACTCAACATCTCATAGTCAATCTCAATTTACATAGTTCTCTTTCAATTACATCATTTGTTCTTTCACATCAATGATACAATACATAATAGAATTCTAATATGATTCCTTCGTGACAACTCACCTCTACTAGTGTATGAGAATGTGATTGAGGTGATTTTCCACTCAACCACGAAGCAATGCTTCCCCAAAATTCTTCATTCAGTCAAAGAATACTCGACCCTGCATAGAATACTTAGTAAGAAATACAGTTTGCAAGGTGGAATTTGTGCGTGCCTAACTTCATGCATTTCTATCTACTAGTTAGAATATGAAATTTCCATGTTAGGTAAATAAATCTATAGAGAGAAGGTGAATAATAATAGTCTATTTCATATATGTATATATAAATGACTGAAAAGCTTGGCCAAACTCATGCTACATGAAATGCAACTCTAGTTAGATTTGGAAAAGAAAATCTACTCTCTCTGGCACTCATTCTTGGAAGAAAATATTATCATATCAAGGGGTATCCATCCCTTTAGACTATCCATTATCAAAATTATAGTGTGCTACAATCTACCAAATAATTCTTGTATCATTCCATTTATCAAAATCAAACAGCATTCATTCACATTTGGTATAACCATTCATCTATTATCATATGTAATTGCAATTCAATACTATTCTAGGTTTATAGTTTGGTTCCATTTGCAAAACATCTATAACATTCTCAACGAGTAAAATAATCAAGATGAATCAGAAGTTATACCACATGTATGTGCACGTGCATAAAGGAATATGTATGCATGTTCACATATATGCATGGAAATGAACAAATTTTGAATAATACGTATGCATTTTGAAGATTAAATAAGATCTCCCTTTCATACTGGTTTATCTTCATATTCAGTAAGGAAAAAAAAAACATCTCTTCAATCAGATTGAATTACCATCAATTTCCAATGTAGACACAAATGAAAACATTTGTTTCACAGTCACTTGTCTTTCATTAAGGACTAAGAATAGTTTAAATGAAACCTAGTTGAAATACTTCTTCCATAAAGAAAATATTAATGGATACAATATACCTTCATTAAGTTTCAACATAAAGGTCCATGCTTGTTTTCTTTTAATCAAAATATCCATTTGATTTTGTGAACACTGAAAATAAAATTTATACCCTATCCATTGAAGAGTCATTCCTCAAGGGTACCGATACACATGTTGTCATCCATTGATTATATGGTATCGATGCCTTGGTTTTATAACAATAGTCGATATCTATCAGGCCATGGGTTCATCCATAATAATATGGATCACCCAAATACATATGGAAATCATCATAAAAAACTGAGGTTTGGATCGATAAATAATGGGATATCAAAAGTGATCAGATGTGTATCTATAAACATGCATATATATATATATATATATATATGTATGTATGTATGTATGTATATATACATATATAGATAGATAGATATATATGTATATATACATATATAGATATATATGTATATATACATATATAGATAGATAGATATATATGTATATATACACATATATATACCCATGCTCATAATTCAATGTTTTCAACTTTCAAGGCTTGGGAAGCCTGTTGCAGGTATCACAAGGTTAAGATACATCAAACATGGTATCGATAATTCTACCTCTCACTTAACAATGTTTGGAGAGATTTTAATAGATAAATCAAAAGCAATTTAAACATCACTCGGCCCTTGCAAGATGCAAGGCATGCATCACCACCCTAACTCATCGTTAGGTGGATCTTAGCATGTTGTGCTTGGAACATTTATATGAAATATAAAACATTAAGATCAACTCGGCCGGTCACCTACAGGCTTTGGTAATCATACAAGTTGATAGCAATATAACAAGGAAATATTCAGTTGTCGATAGTATGGCCACTACCATGTAGGTTTAACATTCATACGGGTATAAATACTAACCTTGGGCATAAAGCTCGCTTCCCTTCACAAGGATTAACAAGAGTTTACAAATCCATCAAGGCAAATCAACCCAAAAAAGGGCTTTACATAAATCAATAGGAAGGCAACATAATAACCCAAATGTAAAAATGCATGTTAAGGCATACATAATATAGTTATGTTTCTATCTTTTATAGGATAATAAACTCATTCGAAAAAGAGAGGAAACTAAATGAAAACAAATTTGAATACCTCAAACGTAGCTTGCTCAATGATTTCTCCTTCAATTTCCCGTCGTTCTCTCTGCCTTCTTCTGTTTTTTCCTTCCTTTTTGCTAGATTTTTTTATTCCCCTTACCATGATGGATTCCTTGCTAATTTTGGTGAGATTGGGGTCTTAATTCACTGTCACCTATTTTTTTATTTTGGCCACCCTCTCACTGCATTTTGAGTGTTAACCAAATCTTTTTTCCATGAGTGGGGGTCAGCCCCTATCCCATTTATGGTGGAAGTTACAGATTTTCAAATCCCATGATTCCATTATTCTTATGAAGAATTTAATTTAATTCGAGGAAAGCATTCATATATTTATATGTAGGTATATGTATATATTTTTACATATATGCACATACACATTCAACTTGTCGCCATGAATTCATATACATAAATTCAAGAATGAAATAGCTTTTCATACAATAATTGTATTTGATGAATTGAATTTATTATTCAATTTTTGTTGAATATAATGTTGAAATAGACATGGTATGTCGAGAATGCACCAGTTCATTTTTTTCACTAATTTATAATTCTCATACCGAGTATAATGAAATTCATCAACTTTCAAGCATATGCAGATATCATGATTCTAGTACAGTGGTGTGTGAGATTCCAAATTCCATTCTTTCTTATTGTGGTCATCTGGCTAAGCGTTCCTACCTCAATCAAGTTCTCATCCTTCAACCTTGTCCTACACACACATTCTTACACTTATCCACTTATCAATAACCTTTAGTCAATAATCTCATGAAATAATTTCTTAAATCAGAAAATTGCATAATTTTCATTTTCAATTTTGTCATTGCATTTATAAAATCCATAAAAAATAAATGATAAATTCCATTTTCCATATTTTCCAATTTTCTCAATATTTAAAATGCAAACAGTGAAATCGAGATATGACATCCTTCCCCACTAGAAAGAGACATCATCCTGATGTTTGATCAAACAAAATTGTTTTACATATATTTATCAAATCATATTATTTTCAATCAAAACATCATAGTATATCAATCCAAAATATTAGACAACAATACAAGATTAGTGATAATAGATTTCCACAATCCATGAAGATTTGTTGTAAGTGTTTCTGGATTAGATTGTATTGTATTTTTTGCATAAACATTTTGGATCACACTCTGTGATCCATCATCAAGATATGAGAGAGCATCAGGAGTAAAAATGCTCTCTCATATCCTGATGATGGATCATAGAGTGTGATCTGAAATGTTGATGCAAAAAATACAACACAATCTAACCCAAAAACACTTACAGCAACAATACAAGATGTTCATCAGTAGTATATCTAAGAAATCAAATGATGGAAGGAGTATTCTATCTCCTTTGCATCCTCCCAAGTAGCATTTTCCTCATGATACTAGTCCCATTGGACCTTATACTGAACAATGTCCATATTTTACAACTTGGCATTGCGCCTATCCAAAATTCTATTGGGCTCCACTAGCACCACTCTTGGATCCTCCACCTGTAAAGAACACCAATCAAGTATATGAGATGCGTCTAGGTGGTATGGTTTTAACATAGAAACATGAAACACATTATGGAGTCGAGCTAGAGCAAGGGGTAGAGAAATTCTATATGCAATCGAGTTGATTACTTCCAACACATCAAATGGCCCCATGTATCTTGGAGCCAACTTGGATGACTTCCCGAAGGTAATTGTTCTCTTATGTAGATTGACTCTCAAAAATACCTTGTCCCCGACTACAAATTTTCTAAAGGTTCTTTTTTTTGTCGACATAGCTCTTTTGCCTATTTTTTGCCTCTTTCAGTCTGCTCTTAATAAGCCTCATCTGCTCTTTCATTTCTTTTAGCATCTTAGGACCCACTATGATCCTATCTTCCAACTTGTCCCAATTGATGGGAGTACGACACTTTCACCCATACATATCCTTGAAATTTTTCATACCTAAGGATGCATGATGGGAGTTGTTATAGGAAAATTCTACCAGTGGTAGATACTCTTCCCATTTATACTAGTGATCCATACAATACATCTAAAGGAGATATTCTACTACTTGATTCAATCTCTCGATTTGACTATCGGTCTAAGGATGGTAGGCTGAATTGAAATTAAACTTAGTACCCAATACTGCATTCAAGGTGGTCCAAAACCTTGATGTCATCTATGTATCTCTATCAGATATAATGGTCTTTGGAACTCCATGTAAGCGAAAGATCTCTTGGAAAAAAATTTTGGCCAAGGTCAATGATCCATTCTTAAGTTTCACTAGGATAAAATGTGCCACCTTAGTCAACTTATTGACTACCACCAGAATGATATCATGCATGTTCTTTCTTAAAGGTAACCCCTCCACAAAGTCCATATTGATCACTTTCCATTTATACTCAAGTATATCATGGGGATAAAGGATCCATGTTGGATACACGTGCTCAGCCTTGACTCACTGACACTCCAAGCATTTGGCTACGTATTCTGCTACATTCTTCCTAATCTCTCCAGAATTTAGAATATACATTTGTCCCTGGTATCTCAAGATATCATTTGGTTTAAACTTTTATCCATCGAATTGATGGTCTGATGGATTCTCTTCTAGAGTCTTTTTCACCTTCTCATAATGCTCATCACCTTGCAAGTGTTGCATCACCTATTGTCTTAGATTGAATCTCATAGAGGTCATGGTTGTCAGATGTCTTCGTCTACTAAGAGAATTCACTACTCGATTTTCCTTTCTTTTTATATACTCAATTCCAAATTCATAATCGCTAAGGAATTCTAGACACCTCTGACATGCATTAAGGTTAGGTTGAGTAATAATGCATCTCAATCCTAAGTGATCTATTTTGAGATCAAATGGCTTTCCAAAAGATAATGTCTCCACATTTATAGGGCATCCACTATAGATGCTAATTCCAATTCATGTGGGGTATATTTTACTTCATTTTGTTTCAACTTCCTAGACTCATACACCACCACTTGCCCTTCTTGCATTAATACTACACCTACTCTGTCTCCTGAAGCATCTATGATCACTAAAAATTGGCCATTGGGATTTGGAATAATTAGTATTGGAGCTACAATGAGCTTCTCCTTAAGGATATGGAAAGCTTGATCACACTTCTCAATCCACTCGAACCTCTTTCCTTTCTTTTGAAGAGAAATTATTGGGGCTGCTATTTTATAAAATCTTTGCACAAATTTTCTATAGTAACTGGCAAGACCAATAAAACTTCGCACCTCTAATACATTCTAAGGAGTTGGCCATTAAGGACTAAGAATAGTTTAAATGAAACTTAGTTGAAATACTTCTTCCATAAAGATAATATTAATAGATACAATATACCTTCATTCGATTTCAACATAAAGGTCCATGCTTGTTTTCTTTTAATCAAAATATCCATTTGATTTTGTGAACACTGAAAATAAAATTTATACCCTATCCATCGAAGAGTCATTCCTCAAGGGTGTCGATACACATGTTATCATATATTGATTACATGGTATCGATGCCTTGGATTTATAACCGTAGCTAATATCGATCAGGCCACAAGTTCATCCCATAATAATATGGATCACCCAAATACATATGGAAATCCTCATTAACAAACCGAGGCTTTGGCTTAGTTAATAACAGGATAGCAATAGTGATCCTAGATGTGTATCTATAAACATGCATATATATATATACCCATTCTCATCATTCAATGTTTTCAACTTCCATGGCTTGGGACACTTGTCAGTATCACAAGGTTAAGATACATCGAACTTGGTATTGATAATTCCACCTCACTTAACAATGTTTGGTGATATTTTAATAGATAGATAAAAATCTATTTAAACATCACTCGACCCTTGCAATATGTAGGGCATGCATCACCACCCTAACTCATCATTAGGTGGATCTCAACATTTTGTGCTTGGTACATTCATATGAAATATAAAGCATTAAGATCAACTTAGTTGGTCGCCTATAGGATCTGATAATCATAGAGGTTGATAACAAGGAAATATTCAATGGTCGGTCATATGGCCACTACCATGTAGGTTTATCATTCATACGGGTGTAAATACCCACCTTGGGCACGAAGCTCGCTTCCCTTCACAAGGATTAACAAGATTTTGCAAAGCCATCAAGGCAGCTTGAATGGCTTTACATAAATCGACAGGAAGGCAACATAATAACCCAAAATGTCAAAATGCACGTTAAGGAATACATAATACAGTTATGTTTCTATCTTTTATAGGATAATAAAATCATTCAAAAAAGACAGGAAACTAAATAAAAACAAATTTGAATACCTCAAACGTAGCTTTCTCAATGATTTCTCTTGCAATTTTCCATCGTTCTCTCTGCCTTTTTCTTTTTCCTTCCTTTTTGCTAGATTTATTGATTCCCCTTACCATGATGGATTCCCTACTAATTTAGGTGAGATTGGGGTCTTAATTCAATGTCACCTATTTTATTATTTTGGCCACCCACACAATCCATTTTGAGTGTTAACCAAAGGTTTTTTCCATGAGTGGGGGTCGGCCCCTATCCCATTCATGGTGGAATTTTCAAATTTTCAAATCCCACAAATTAATTATTCTTATGAATAATTTAATTTAATTTGAGGAAAGCATTCATATAATTATATATAAGTAAATGTATTTATTTTTACATATATGCACATACACATTCAATTTGTCTGCATGAAATCATATACATACATTCAAGAATGAAATAGCTTTCCATACAATAATTGTGTTTGATGAATTGAATTTATTATTCAATTTTCATTGAATATAATGTTGAAATACACATGGTATGTCGAGAATACACCAAATCATTTTTTTCACTAATTTACAATTCTCATACCGAGTATAATGAAATTCATCAACTTTTCAAGTATATGCATATGTCATGATTCTACAGTGATGTGTGAAATTACAAATTCCATTCTTGCTTACCATGGTCATTTGGTTAAGCGTTCCTACCTCAATCAAGTTCTTGTCCTTCAACCTACTCCTGCAAACACACTCATACACTTGTCCACTTATCAATAACCTTTAACCAATAATCTCATGAAATAATTTCTTAAATTAGAAAATTGCATAATTTTGGTTTTCAATTTTGTCATTGCATTTATCAAATCCATAAAAAAAAAATGATAAATTACATTTTCCTCATTTTCCATTTTTCTCAATATTTAAAATACAAAGAATGAAATTGAGATATGATAAAATCTCCAAATCTTACTATAACTCTCCCCCTTTGACATCAATGACAAATTATTCACAGTAATCTCCCTTTGTTAAACAATTTTGGCCACAACAACTCTCTACAACACTCCCCCTAAGAGAAATATGATGCAGGAGCATCCTTGGTTGTAAAGATTGTATCAACCAAAAACACTTATTTTATTGTAGGTTAGTTTGTTGGGAAAATTTGTCTCAATCTTGCAATTACATAAGTTATTGTTGATACATAAGGTATTGTTCATTTAATGATGACGAGGGGCATAAGGGGTCCCCCCCAACCCTATTTTATGAGGGAATTGTATTACAACTACGTATTGTGATGTATTATGAGAGTCTAATAGTGGTTGTGTTACCTTTGGATCTCTAGTTGGTGATATTGTTGTAAGAATATTGCTCTGAGTATATTGTAATCTTTGTGCTTTCTAAATAATATATTGGGCGACTTTTGGAGTGGGGTTTTTCTCCCAAAAGGGTTTTCCCCATGTAAATCATTGTGTTGTGGTAAGCATGATATTTGTGTTTATTTTTGTTTAAGTTTCTATAAATATTAAAGATTTGTAAAAATTTTGCATTACTCTCCTCTCAAGTGTAGGAAGTTGTTCCATTACCTTAGCTTCCTTACAAGTGGTGTCAGAGCCTGATCACCTTTGGTTTTAGTTGTGGGTTGTTGGGTTTTTTGAACTAATCCATATTTGAGTGGGAGCTTGTGTAGAAGAAGCTTTGTGATCTTGTTGCAAGAATTTTTAGATGGCAAGTTCATCAGCGAGAATAGAGGTGGATAAATGTTCTAGAAATAATTTTGAAATGAGGAAGCTAAAGATGAAGTATCTATTGATAGATCAAGATCTTTGGGATGTTGTTGATGAGAATGTTTCAAGGCCTGCAGATCCTACTTAAGATGCTCAATATGATGTTATGGACCACAAAACTAAGGTTCTAATCAAATTGTGCTTGAAAAACTCTATTTTAATCAATGTACATGAAGAGACCTCTACACATAAACTATGGAAGAAACTTGGTGAGATGTATCAAACAAATATTTAGTGAACAAGATTTTCTTGAGGAAGCAATTATATTCCTTGAGAATGGAAGAGGGTGGAAGAATCACAGGCCACCTAGATGCATTCAATATGTTGGTGGCTTAATTGGTCTCAATTGGTGTCAAAATGGATGAGGAAGAGAAATGTCAGATTTTGCTTTGTTCTTTGCCTGATTTGTGGGATTCTCTTGTTATGGCTAATGGGATTACTTTGGTTATATTGAAGACTTGAGATGTGGTGGGTTCTTTTCTTTCTAAAGAGATGAGGAGGAAGGTATCCATCAATTCCAAGGAGGCCCTGAATGTTCGTGGAAGACCTAAGGAAAAAAGGCAAGAAGAATGAGAAGCATGATAAATCCAAGTCCAAGGGGAGATCTAAGTCTCCTAGAAAGTCCAAAGTTATTTACTAGAACTGTGGTAAGCCTGGACATGTTCATAAGGAATGCAAAGAAGAAAAGAAGAAATTTGATTCTTATTTTGAGTTTGAGAAGGAAGATGGTGATGCATCCATTGCAAATTTGGCAACTCGTGTAGGTAATGATGCATGGTTAATTGACTTGGGTGGATCTTTCCATATGACCTTTAATAGAGATTGGTTTTTTGAATATGAAGAATTTGATGGAGGTAATGTGTACTTGGGTGATGATTCTTATTTAAATATTATTGGTCGTGGTAAAGTTAAAACCAAGTTTCCTAATGGTAGAATAAAAATGATTAATGGTGTGTTGCATATCCTTGGTTTAGCACAATTTTTTTTATCTATGATCAAACTAATAGATGTACGTGTGCAGGTAGTATTTTCTAATGTAGAATGAAAGATGGTCAGAGGTGCTATGGTGATTGCTAGAGGTGTTAGATATGGTGCATTGTATAAGCTTTATGCATGTTGTTGAGTGTAAGAGTGCTTCTATGAAAGCAAGTCTATGAAAGAAGTGAGGGTTCACCTTCAGTAGATGGTCATGGATTCTGGGTACCCGAGGGTGCTCTTTCTTTTGAATCAAATTTACCCATAAATAAAACTATGTTATGGCACTAGAGACTTGGCCACATTGGAGAAAAGGGTCTAAGGACCTTGAAAAATAAAAACCCCATTGAAGGTTTGTCTGATTGTAATCTTGAATTTTATTTTTGTAAGCATTGCATTTATGGAAAACAAAACCGTGTTTATTTTTACTCTAGTTCTCATAAATCTTGTGGTGTATTGGAGCTTATTCATTCTAATGTGTTTGGTCCTATTGATGCTCCTTCAATTAGAAAATATACATAGTATGTTTCATTTATTGATGATTATAGTAGGACATGGGTATATTTTCTAAAGAGTAAAACTAAAGTTTTTAGTCGATTTAAAGAATTTAAAGCAATGGTTGAGTTGCAAACTAGAAAAAAAAATATTTGAGGACTAATAATGGCGGTGAATATTGGTCTAATAATTTTGATAAATTATGTAAAGATTGTGGTATTCATAGACAGAAGAAAACTCTATATTCTCCACAATAGAATGGAGTTGCAGAAAGAATGAACAGGACATTGATGGAGAAGGCTAGGAGTATGTTGAGTGGTTCTAGTCTAGAAAAAAGGTTTTGGGCTGAATTTGTTTCTACTACTTGTTACCTAATTAATAGGTCTCCTATATAAAATCTTGTTGATAAGACACCCATAGAGGCATGGTCAAGTCACAAGCCTTCATTAAGACATCTTAAAATTTTTGGTTCTAAGGCATATGCACGTGTACCAAAGGAGAAGCAAACAAATTTGGAGAACAAGGCTATGAAATGAATCTTTGTCAGATATAGTTATGGTGTGAAAGGATACAAGCTTTATGATCGTGTTGTTTAGAAGGTAATACATGGTAGAAGTGTTATTTTTAGATAAACTAAGTCTTCTTTTGTTACATTATAGCCAGAAAAAAGTAAACAGGAAGATGTGATTCAATTTCCTTCTACACCTAATAAAGTTGAATCAAGGCCCATGGATAGACAAGAAGTTGTGGAGAGCTCATCTAGCTCTTAACCTTTAGAAGAGGAGGAAGAACCTCCAAATCATCTTGTTTGTAGGTCTACAAGGCATAGAAAACCACCTAAAAGGTATTCACTTGATGATTGGAGATGTATTTTTTCTTTGAATACAACATGGATGAACCCAAATCGATAGAAGAGGCATTAGGTATTAATGATGTAGAATCCTAGAAGATTGTTATGGATGAAGAAATGGCAGATTTGAAAAAGAAAGATACATGGGATCTTGTACCATTTCCTGAACGAAGAAAACCTATTGGTTCAGGTTGACGTATTGATAAGTACAAAGCAAGTTTGGTTGCAAAAGGTTACTCTCAAGTTAAGGGTGTTGATTATGGTGAGATATTTTCTCCTATTGCAAAAATTACATCCATTAGATTTTTGCTTTCTATTATTGTTGCTTATGATTTAGAGGTTGAGCAAATGGATGTGAAAATTTCTTTCCTTCATGGTGACTTAGAAGAGGATATTTATATGACACAGATACAGCACTACATGGTGAATGGTAAAACTAAATTGGTTTGCAAATTGAAGAATCTTTGTATGGCCTAAAACAAAGTCTTAGGATGTGGTACCAAAAATTTGGCATATGTGTTGAGTTTTGGATTTGAGAGTTCTAAATCAGATCATTATGTTTATTATAAAACTAATGGTGATTGTTTCCTATTTAGTGCATTATATGTTGATTATATGTTATTTATTAGTAGAGGGAAAGGTATGATTTAAAAACTAAAATCTCAACTTTCTGCTAAATGTGAAATGAAAGATCTTGGTGCAGCTAAACACATTATTGGGATGGAAATTTAAAGAGATTGAGTGAAAAGAAAGTTATGGCTTGGCCAAAGTAAGTATGGCAATTCAATTTTATAGAGATTTGATACACAGGATTATAGACCATTGTGTGTTCCTATTCCAATTGGAACAAAGTTATCTATTTTAGATTGTCTAACATCCCCATCAAAGATGGAAGACATGAGAAAAGTGCCTTACCTGAGTGCAGTTGGAAGTTTGATGTATGTTATGGTTTTTACTAGACCATACATTGCCCAAGCAGTGGGTTTTCTTTCTATAAATATGTCTAATCCTGGTAGAGTTCATTGGGATGTAGTTAAAAGAGTCTTTAGATACTTGCACGATACCTCAAATTATTCCTTGTGTTATCATAGTAATATGATTGAAGACGAGATTTACCTTGGTATTCATGGTTATGTGGATTCAGACTAGGTAGGTCATGTTGATAGTAGAAGATCCACCAGTGCTTATGTGTTTACTTTATTTGGTGGTACGATTAGTTGGATGAGTAAGCGATAGGCTATTGTTACTTTGTCCACTACTGAAGTGGAGTATATGGTAGCTACTCATGCTTGTACAAAGAATCCATTTGGATTAAGAGACTGTATTTAGATATTGGAATAAAACAAGGTGTAGTGATAATTTATTATGATAGTCAAAGTGTGATATGTCTAGCTAAGAACTCAACATTTTATGCCAGGACCAAGCACATTGATATAAAATATCATTTTGTTATAGATATGGCTAAATATGGTAGGGTAAATTTGGTTAAGGTAGAGACTTTGATGAATTTTACTGATTCTTTTACTAAACCTATGAGCACAAAGAATTTCAGATAGTGTTCAAAGACTATGGGCCTTTTAGCCCCTAGAAATTAAGAGATGAGGTTTACACCCTCTCATTGCTTTTGCAAGGTGTTCAACAAGTGGGAGATTTTTTAGGAAAATATGTCTCAACATTACAATTACATAAGTTATTATTGATACATAAGGCACTATTCATCCAATGACGACGGGGGGCGCAGGGGATCCCCCCCTCTCGTGAGCCAAATTTTATGTACTCTTTATTATTGTAAATTTGGACCATTCATCATTATGTCTCATATCTTACAGTTGATATTTTTGTTGGCTTGACTTTGCCTAGAAATTAACCCTATTTTATGAGGGAATTGTATTATGGTTGTGTATTGTGATGTATTAAGAGAGTCTGATAGCTGTTATGTTACTTCTAGATCTTTGGTTGGTGATACTCCTGTGAGAAGCTTGCTCTGCAAGTATATTGTAATCTTTGTGATTTTTGAATAATATATTGGGTGGTTTTTGGAGTGTGGGGTTTTTCTCCAGAAAGGGTTTTCCCCACGTAAATCATTGTGTTATGCTATGCATGATATTTGTGGTTATTTATGTTTAAGTTTTTTTAACTGTTAAAGATTTGTAAAATTTTTGCATTATTCTACTCTCAAGATTAGTCTAGGAAGTTGTTCTGTTACCTTAGCTTCCTTACATAGTCTATAGCTTTCTTAGTAGTTTCTTCTACATTTTATCGCATTGTCATTTCTTAGCTCATGGAGTAGGATATTGGTTCTACATGAGGCCATCTTCAAAATATCCATATTTTAGGTGATTTGTATTTGTTTATAGAAATTTATCACTCTCAGAATTTCACTATCAATTCTCAGATAGAGTATTCAGCACCTAGCTGGCTTAGATTGGTTGTGAGAACCTTTTCTGAAACATGCAAAGCTTAATGGAACATCATTCAAGGCATTTTAGGTCAAAGGGAACTCTTTTTGAGATCCATAATGCATTCAATTTCTCGATGGGTTATCTTTTCATGTTCTTGGCCGACCTACACTTTTGATCTTTCCTTGAGGTTGTAAGCCCTTGAGGCCAACACAAATCATAATTGGAGCTAGAGATTCATATTTAAGATCATTTTTAATCCTTTGTAAGGTATTTAGTTAATCATTAGTTTGATAGTTAGTATGTATTCAAGTTTTCCAGGTTGTTGGACTATAATAAGGCCTTGTGCCAATTGTAATATCTTATCATTCCTTTGCAGAAGTCTTGTGAGCCCTAGTCATTCCACATATGAGGAATATGATGCATGTAAGACTACAAGTTGTTGAATCAATGATAATTCATTCTTTTTGGGCATTTCTTGTGTTATTTCCATTATGTTGAACTCTAGGTTGCATGGTTCTCCAATCCTTTCTGGAACCTCCATCCATGATTGCACTAAGTGGTATCAGAGCAAGTTTGCAAGTCCTAAGAAGGAATTCCTTGTAGTGAACAGATCGCTGACCTGAGGTAGCCAGCAATTTTTTTCAACCAAGCATCGACTACGAGGTAGTTGAGACATTGTACCCAAATTGTTGAATTAAGGTAGTTGCACCGGATCCAAGGAAGAGATGTCGCCAAGGAGAGTGCTTTCTATTGCAAATGTTGTTGGATGAATGGATGAAATGTTGGAGATTATGAGGGCAATGAGAGTTTGGTTGGATGTTGTAGAAGAGGATAGAAGGAGAGGTATAAACCCTAGACATGAGGTTGATAATGATGATCATGAATTAGATCATGTTACAAATCAAAATGAAGAAAACCTAGAAGAAGAAGAAGAAGAAGATTCAAATCAAGTAAAGATGTTGAAATCTATTTCCAAGATTGGTAAGAGACCTAGACTTAAAATTCAAAATTATGCGAGAAATTTAAAACCTAGGAATTGATTGATTGGGTCAATGATATGGAGTAATACTTTGAGTATAAAGAAATAAAAGATTTAGAAAGAGTGAGATTTGCAAAAACTAAGTTGAAAGGAAATGTTGCTATCTAGTGGAAAGAAATTCAATTTGAGGACATGTTGCTATCTAGTGGAAATAAGTTCAATTTGATAGGAATAGAAGGGGAAATCACAAAATCACAAAGTGGGATAGGATGGTGACAAAATTGAAAAAAAAAATTATACTTGTTGATTATGAGCTTGAATTGTTGAAAAGATTGTAGAACCTAAGGCAAAAGGAGAAGTCTGTGAAGGAGTATATTGAAGAATTTTATAAAATGATCATCAGGGTTGGACATAGTGAAGCAAGCAAGGAAAATATTTTGTGGTACATCAATGGGCTAAGGACAAACATCCAAGAAGAGTTGAGCCTAGTGAAGACGAAAACAGTTGAAGAAGCATGCCAATTTGCACTGAAGGTAGAGGAAAAGTTGAACAAGAAGTGTGAACAAAGACATAGAAGTGCAAGAGGAAGATCCTAAAGAAGTGGATCACAATACAAAGGGAGGAGACCATTTGTAGAGAAAAAAAGGATGGGAAACCCCACTGAAGTGAAGAGAAGGACAACAATCCATACCGTAGAGGAAGAGAGGACAAAAATTTCTATTGTAATGATAGAGGAGATCATAATTCCTACTGAAATGATGGATATATGAGAGATGAAGGAAGATCTAACAAGAGACCATTCAGAGGAACTTGTTTCAAGTGTGGAGGTGAAGGAAATAGAGCATTTAAGTTTCATTAGGGAAGTACCGGCAAGAGGACTAAGAATACCAGAAGAACAACTTATGTGGATGAAGAACCTATTGGATCCCCTAGTTCAGTTGGGAAACTAGAGAAAGGTGAATCATTAGTAATGAGGAGAGCTTTCATGCATGAAGAAGTAACTGAGGAACCACCAAAAAGGAATAATTTATTCAAGACACGATGTAAATCTAGAGGAAAGGTTGCAAAGTTATCATTGATAGTGGTAGTAGTAATAATTTAGTTTTAGAAGAGATGGTAACCAAGTTGAATTTGAAGATATTGAAACATCCAAAGCCCTATAAGATAGCATGGATTTAGGATTAACATAAGATATTGGTAAGTAGTTTTTGGTGAAATTTCATATAGGATCACATAATGATGAAGTGTTGTGTGATATTATGCCCATGGATGATGCCATTTATTATTAGGAATACCATGGAAATATGATAAGAAAGAAATTCATGATGGAAGGAAGAATACCTACACTGTGACTTCAAATGGAAAGAGACATATATTGATACCTTTAGGAGAAGAGGACAAAAGGGAAGCTTTTAGCATGGCCAAACTATGTTTTTTAGATGGAAGGATTGAGGCATAAAAACATGTGTTTTGCATTTATTCCAAAGAAGTGCAGTAATCAGGAGGCAAAGAACTCTGCCGCAAAGCATGAATATCCATTGTAGACTGAAGTAGAAAAACTATTAACAATGTATCAGAACATCATATTAGAGAATGTATCAGATGGATTACCACTGATCCAGAGCATCATTCATCATATAGATCTAATATTAGGAGAAAGTTTGCTTAAGAAAGTGGCACATGGGATGACACCTGCAAAAAATGCGAAGCTAAACGGCCAAATACAAGACTTGTCAAAGAAGAGATTGATCAAAGAGAGATTAAGCCCATGTGTGGTACCTACTATACTAGCACCAAAGAAATATGGAGAGTGGAGAATGTATATAGACTCAAGATAAATCAATAGGATCACAGTCAAGTATAGATTCCCATTATCGAGAATGGATGACATTATGGACTGTTTGAGTGGAGCAAAGTATTTTACAATGTTTGACCTAAAGAGTGGATATCCTCAAATCAAAATCAGAGGAGGAGATGAATGGAAGATCATATTTAATACTAATTAAGGATTGTATGAGTGGTTAGTGATGACTTTTGGATTGATCAATGCACCTAGCACCTTCATCAGGTTGATGAATGAAGTACTGGAGAAATTCTTGGGTAAGTTTGTTATTATTTATCTAGATGATATTCTAATTTTCAATAACACTAGAGAAGAACATTTATGTCACATCCGAAAAGTATTACAAAGATTGAGAGAGGATAATTTGTTGATAAACATCAAGAAGTGTAGTTTTATGAAGATAGAGTTGGTGTATTTAGGTTTTGTCATTTTTGCTAAAGGATTGAAGATGGAACCAAAGAAGGTTAAAGAAATTGTTGAATGGCCTACACCAGTGAACATTAGAGAGGTAAGATCATTCCATGGATTGCCAAGTTTCTACTAGAAATTCATTGTGATATTTAGTAATATTTGCACACCTATGACAAAAATAATGAGAGGAGATAGGAAATATTTTAAGTGGACATCCAGAGCACAAATAAGTTTTGAATTTCTAAAACAAAATGTGATAGAGAAACCAATGTGAGCACCTAATTTTGATAAAGTATTTCAAGTTGATTGTGATGCCAGTGGAAATGTAATAGGAGCAGTGTTAAGTTAAGAATGAAGACCCATAGCTTATTTCAGTGATAACTGAATGATGCTAGAAGGAGATATTCAGGTTATGATTAGGAGTTCTATGCCGTAGTTCAAGCCTTGAAGAAGTGGAGATATTATTTGTGTCCTAAGGATTTTGTGTTGTATATTGATCATCAAGCTTTGTTGTATTTGAACAATTAGGGTAAGTTGAACCAAATACATATGAGATGGGTTGAATTATTGCAGATTTACACATTTGTGTTGAAGAATAGGAATGATAAGTCAAATAAAGTTACAGATGCATTAAGAAGAAGAAGGAATTTGTTGACAAGAATGAAGATAAAAGTATTGGGATTTGAAGAACTAAAACATATGTATGAGGATGATCCAGATTTTGTTGAAGCATGGAAGGCATGTAAAGAACTAGTAGTAACAAATAGGAGTCAATGGCTGGATTATTTCATTCAAGAATATATGTTGTTCAAGGGAAATTAGTTGTGTATTCCAAATATTTCAATAAGGAAAATTTTGATTAAGGAGAAGCATAGTGGAGGACTATCAAGACATTTTTGAGTTGACAAAACAATAGCATAGTGAGTGCTATTTTTGGCTACGAATATATAAGGATGTCAGGAAGTATGCTCAAATTTATAGAATTTGTCAAGTAGAAAAAGGGAGTAGTAAGAATATTGGATTGTACAAACCTTTGACAATATCGGATAGACCTCAATTAGTATGAATTTCATAGTGGGATTACCAAGAACACAGAGAGGATATGATTCTATAATGGTAGTAGTGGAAATATTTTCAAAGATGGTACATTTCATTCCTTGCAAGAAGACTAATGATGCTGTGCATGTTTCAGACTTATTTTTCAAGAAGGTTATAATATTGCATGGATTACCAAGGAGTATAGTTTCAGAAAGGGACACCAAGTTCATTGGATACTTTTAGAGGACAATGTGGAAGAAGATGAAGATAGAATTGAAGTTCAGTTTAGCATATCACCCACAAAATGATGGACAAATAAAGGTAGTAAATAGGATTTTGGGTAACTTATTGAGATGTTTGGTTGGAGATAAGGTAGGAAATTAGGACATAGTTTTACCGCAAGTAGAGTTTACATACAACAATTCAATAAATCAGAGTACAGGGAAGACACCATTTGAAATTGTGACCAAAGTACATCCCATAAGAGTTGCACAACTCAAAGACATCATATGGAGGATAAGAGGAGTGTGGAAGTTGAAGAGTTTACAAGATTCATGGAGATAATGCATAGTCAGGTCTAGAAACACTTGGAGGACATGAATAACAAGTACAAGGAGCAGGCAAATGAGAAGAAGAGGCATAAGGAATTTTTTATTGGAGATGTAGCAATGGTATATCTTAGGAAGGAAATGTTTCCATTAGGAACACATAATAAGATAAAGATGAGGAAGTTTGGATCATGTAAGATTCTCAAGAATTTTGATTCAAGAAATGCATATGAAATGGAGTTATCGGGGACACTTGCTTTATCACCTATTTTCAATATTGCAAAAATCTATGAGTATCACGAAGGACAGTTGAGTGGAAGTAACATGAAAGTAGACTTGAAGGAGTAGTTACCGCATCAACCACTAGAGCAGATTGAGTAGATATTGGATACCAAATTGGGAGGAGCACTAGCAACAAGTAATACAAGGAGTGCCTAGTAAAGTGGAAAGGTAGACTAGTGGAGGATTCATCGTAGATTTCTTAGGTTGAGGTGGAACACTTTGGTTTTCCTCTGGCCCTTGGAAAGTGAGGGACTCAATTTTCTTCTAATTTCATGTGTCTAATGTAGGATCATCCTTGGTTGTAAAGCAATCCTGTATCAACCAAAAACATTTATTTTCTTATAGTTTAGTATATAGTTGTCTCGATAGTTTCTTTCATATTTTACCACATTTTTATTTGTCAGCTCGTGGAGTAGGATATTGGTTCTACACAAGGCCATCTTTAACATATCCAAATTTTAGGTGATTTGTATTCATTTGCAGAAAGTTATCGATCTCATAATTTCATTGTTAATTCTCAAATAGAGTATTGAGGGCCTAGCTCGCTCAGGTTGGTTGTGCAGACCTTTTATGGAACATGCAGAGCTTAATGGAAAATCATTCAAGTAAATTTAGTTCCAAGGGAACTTTCTTGGAGATCCACAATGCATTCCATTTCCTAATGGGTTATATTTTCGTGTTCTTGGCTAACCTACACGTTTGATCTTACATTTGGGTTGTAAGCCCTTCAAGCCAATGTAGATCATAATTGGAGCTAGAGATTCATATTTAAGATTGTTCATAATCCTTTGGAAGGAATTTAGTTAATCAATAGTTCAATAGTTAGTAGATATTCAAGTTTTCCAAGTTGTTGGACTGTAATAAGGCCTTGTGCCAATTGTAATATCTTATAATGCCCTTGCAGAAGACCTATGAGCCCTATTCATTCTACATATGAGGCATATGATGCATGTAAGACTTCAAGTTTTTTAATTAATGATAATTCATATTTTCTATGCATTTCTTGTGTTATTTTTGTTGTGTTGAACTCTAGGCTGCACTATTGAATAGTCCTTTCTGGACCCTCCATTCGTTATTGCACCAAAATACTCCAGGGACATAGTAAAGAAGTACCCCCTAAACCTATGCTTCATTTGATTGTTCAATGAAAGGAAGAAGGAGTTTCCACCCCTAGATTTTGTCTGAGATACTCAAATGTCCCCTTGGGAAGAGGTTTTGTAAAGAAATTTATAATATTATCTTGAGTAACCACATATTCTAATTTGACCTCTTGATTTGCACCCTCTTCTCTTAAAAAATGATGTTTTATCGAAATATGCTTTGTCCTTGAATTTTTCATTGGATTATTTGAAATTTTTTAATTAAACTTTTATTATCACAAAGAATGGAAAGAGGTTCATTATACTCAACTTAGTATCTATCCATTCTATTAATCTAGGTTTTATCCTTGAATCCAGTTGTGCTTGATTCATAGGATAACCCCTACCAAACATATCTATTTCATAGCCCGTGTACTCTAAGCATGCAAAACGATGTGAATCCCAATTTTCCCTCGTGCGTGATCCTTAGTCTTGAATGTCCTTTCAAATGTTTACCTCATCGATTTATCAAAATTCATCCTTTTTTCTCAAATTGCAAAAAATAGTTTGTAGAAGTTAGAATTTTTTTATACTTGCAGGATCAGGGTTTTTCCCCGACCATGCAAGTCAAGATTGCAAAATGAACAGTTATTGCAAGATCGAGGTTTCTCCCTGAACTTTCAAGTTACATAAGTTTTATTTGCATAATCCTCAAAAAATGTTGATCCTACAAGTTATAACCAAAATCCAATTTGAAAAGGCATCATAAATGCTTGCTCCTACAATCTCAGTTTTAGCATGAGTTGCATTAATTATCTTCTCGATGTCTTTTTCAAACCGGTTTTAAAGCCTTTTTAACTCATTTGTCTTCCTGATTTTCGTTGTTATTCATTCCTTCACCTACTACAAACTCGTTTGAGGTATTCAATTTCATTTGTAGGCATGGTTCATGTTGGATTGTGATCAAGCTTCGAGCTAGGGTTTAACCGCAGTTTTTGCATTTTCTCCAAGTATGTTTAACCTCTTTCGCCTTTCCTTTTGTTTTTGATATCGCTATTGATACTTAAGTTTTTTCATTTAAATCCATTTTCATTTTATTTAAATGGTTTTTGATTTATTTTTACCCATTTTTATTTTTTGTCAAACACATGTCTTTGTCTTTGAGGTTGTCATTTAGGGTTTTTGTACATCACAAGGTTCATAGTCCCATGATTTTTAGTCTATGCCTTGCATTTTTTCTCGTGATTAAACTCGCTAGGGTTTATAGATTTGATAGAGTTCTATGTCAAGGTCCCGGTTTGGGCTTGACTTTGTGTAAATCAAACATTTTTGTTTACACTATCGCTAGCGCATGTAAGGTTTAAAATTGTTTCCCCATGTTGCATGGTTGAGAGATTCTCCTCGACCAATAATTTTATTTTTTTTGTTTCATGAACATGGTAGAAAATCATGTGGAGACATTCACGTTCAACCTATGAAGATTGTACCATTGGTAATTGTTGTTGATTGTGTATACAATATTGTATGTTAATCTTTTAAGTTGTAGGGTCAAAGAATTTCCCCGACCATAGAAGCATGTATTGTGTCTTTTGTAATCAAGGGTGATAAACCCATGCATGCAAACCAGTGCAAACATCCCCTAAAACATGTAATACCAAGGTCACACGGTCGAGGATTTTCCCTGACCCCACAGCAACTTATGTTTTTTGCTTGTATCTCCATTGATAAAACCTACACATACAAACAAAATAAATAGTCCTACCTTCAACTTGTATGGTCAAGGATTTTCCTCGACCCTACAAAATGTCTTTAAGTTATTTGTAAATGCGTCACAAAATCTCGTGTATGGAAAATGTAAGTCCGACCAAAGAAATAAGTGAAAATTTTCCAAAAGATTATTTGTATGGTCAAGGAATTTCCCCAACCTTACAAAAAAATTCTATGTCTTATTTGTATTATTGGAATTTTTTTCCGAATGTACAAAATGATTATGGCTTACCCATATTACTTCAGTTATTGGTATTTTTTGCCAAATATAAAAGTAAGAAAACAACTTTGACGTGTATGGTCGGGGTTTTTTTCCTCGCCAGAACAAGTTGTTTTCAAATGTTCTACGTTAATTTGTAGGGTCGAGGTTTTTCCCCAACCTAAAAATAAATGTAAAGGTTAACTTGTATAATCATTATTTTTTGACGATTTAACAAAAAACCAAAATGATCTTCCCAAAATTGCTAAGTCAAGATTTTTCAATGACTTTATAACTAATGGAGCTTCAAAAATCTGCCCTACAAATTTTACTGATCTTGCCTATTTTTCTTGTTCTCCATGGTGCTTTTTCTATAAAATGGTCTTTGAATGGTCTAGGGTTAGGGTTTTACCACTGTTTCCAAGTATTTATGTAAAACCCCATTTTCATATTTAACACCCTAGCTTTGTTCTATTTGGTCGTTACTTTTTGAGGGAACTTTAAAACAACTTAAGTCCCATAATCTCGTCTGGGCCTGGTCCCTTCTGATCTTTTGTTATATTTTCCTAAGGTCAACTTTAATTTTTCCTAAGTCTAGGGTGGCCTTGTGCCCCTTTTAAAAACAACTTTGTGTCATTGAATATCGTCGACCTAGTCATGTCCCCTTTAATTTAATAAGTGTTTAATATTTTGCAAAGGGAGAATTACTTTGACCGTTGATGAGAGGTCGTTTGATCTCAACCACTCCCCGCTATCCTATGATAACCCCACCAAAGGGTATTGACTAATCATGATATCACGAGTGGGCGCCACTTGTCACAACTGGTGAAGTCAAAGGAACATTGGGAATGTTTCAATATATTAAGTCAAATTTAATACATTAATTGGCGGGTTAATAAAGCGAGTATAAAATGCACATGTTTCAAATGGGCGAATATGTTTTAATCTCGGCAAAAAAGGTGCTCGATGTTTAAGGTCACGGTTGGCAGCCATCTGAATGAGTAGGATCATCGATGATTGAGATCTACGGTTGCCCGCTATCACATGATCAAAATTTGTAGGCTAGTTAGTGATCGTGATATCAAGGAATTGATGACACGTGGATTTCCTTGATGATGCAGGAGGTGGTGGCCCATCTACCACAATGGAATTCAATGTTAGATTGATTAAAATGCAGTCGTTAGATGATCCAGCCAAACTGAAGATCAATGGGTAATATTCAAACTTGCGTCAAATACGATTGGAGTCAATGAAGCGCGCGAGTGAGCCTTAATGGCGGACAGGACGTATTCTTTCCTGATTTGATAGAATAAATGAATTGTTTCCATATTTTATTGTCACAATAGCATTCAAGGAATTTCATAGAGCGTTTTTGAAAGCTAAGGAAGAATCCGTGAGCTTTTGCAGTGAGGAATTAGGGTTTCTGCAAGATAAGAAGTCGTAAATTGAACACTGTAATTCCTTATGAAATTTTAGCCTGAATCAAAGATTTGTTGTGTGATTGTTGGGAAATTTTTGAAAGTTGTATTAGGGTTGTAATTGAGTTGAAATTTATTTGAAATTGCAAATTACTTGTTTGTAATTTCGCACCCTTTAAAAGCCCTAGTTTGTTTAGCATTTTTTATTTAAGTAAACCCTTGTTTGTTCAAGATGGCACTGTCAAAGCACCATTCCGGCCAAATTGATTATTTGAAAAGGAACCTATATGATGATTTCTTAGATCAATTTCCATTGTCGACAAATGATAGAAGAAAGGGGCAGATCTTAGTGCGAGGAAAAACCCTTGGGGAGGGGTTAGTGTATAATTGCTTTCATGTAGCTAATGCTAGGGTACCGATGAAGGGTTTGGAAATGTTCAGACTATGGTTTGGACAAAGAAATTTACCCCACCCATTATCAAATGGTTGGATGTATGACATGGGAAAACTGGGTTTCCAATGTATTTATGGATGTGGATTTTCTCAGGGCAGTGGCCGCAAGGTATGATCCAGTCACACGGGTGGTCAGAGACAATGATGGAAGGGTTCTTTTGAGTATTAATAAAGAGGAAATTCAGTAGGTTTCTGATTTGTTTGAACCTAGTGAATTTTTAGTCCCTATTGAGCTTGAAAAGATGAAGCAAGAATATCAGACAATTAAACCTCTTTTTAGAGTTAAGATGCTACCACCTCGTTTGGCTAAGGCAGGAGGTTCAAGAGTTCATATCAACCCTAGTGCTCAGGAGCCTTTCAACCTGGACACTTTTGCTAAACACTTCCTAGCTACTTTCTATTCACTATGTGAAATATTGGGATTTATCCCTAACACTATGATGCCAATAGCATTCATGTTCATAGGGGTGCAGATACAACATCCAAATTTCTCTGTAGTTTATGATTTTGCTTCTTTCCTAGCTCAGAAAAAGCATGAAGGGTTAGTGAGGCTACAACAGAATGCCACAATTACACCTTTTTACTGGTATTATATGCTCATGCATATATTTTTGTTCAAGAATGTTGATTTATTCTCTAAGAAAATGAAATTGAATAGATTTGTCAATGAAGAAATGTTTCCAAGACAAGTTTGGACTATTGACCTTTCATATAACAGAGAAAGTACCAACTGTGTAGAGTTTGAAAACTATTTTGCATCAAGACTACAAGCAATATTGATGGTGAATTTACCCAAGGTTCTTGTAGAATTGCATGATTTTCTTAGACCTAGGGAGAGGAGGCCTGATTTGAGGATCTGCCACAATTGGGGTGATATCATCCCATATCGAGTCAGCATTGTTTTGAGAGTATATGGATTTCAGGGAGCTCCACACATCTTGCCTTACAATGTGCCACCAAGGATTGGATTTGTTGAGGTCATGTGGCAGATTGGCAACATTCATGAAGATAATCTCACTAGGAAGGGCAAAGGGACTTTCTATCTGGATTACACAGTGGTGTCTGATTTTTTTATTACAAAGGGAGGCTAGGTGCATTTTGGCAAATTCTTTGATTTGTACAATCTAATTTTTGGTCTTAGGAGGCAGTGTGACCTTGAGGGTTTCTTCACTTTGTTCAGACAAAGAATAAAGGGAGCAAAATTTGTTCATGAGTTCAATTTTCCTGAGGACCTGATCAGGAATGATTTTGATTTAAGTAGGCAAGAATTGAATAAGGAAAATTGGGTTGCCTATGTTAATTTGTTGGCTTTTGTACACAAGATGGATCCAAAATATGATCCATTGATGGAATTCACGCCTTTTCATAAGAAGATTGATTTTTTGATAAAATATTTTAGGGAAATCATGGATATTCTAAGGACAAAGAAAATCAATCTGGGATTGGATTTTGCTAAACAACAACAAGTTACAAAGAAATTGGAAGAAAGGCCAATCTACCAACCCTCAAAGGACAAGCCCATCTATAGGAGAGTCAGGGATGACCGTGATGAAGAGGAAGAGAAGGATAGGAAAGGAAAAGAGATAATGGACCAAGAAAATCCACCAAGATCACATCTTAGGCCACCAGGAGCTATTAAGATAATTGATCTTAAGTCATCACCAGATTGGAGTCCCTCACCGCAACCATCATCACCAGCTTCTGAAAGGAAAAGAATTGAGCAGTCCCAGGAGGATTTGGGGGATGAAATTATTGTTACATATCAAGACCTGTAGATAGGCATGCCATCCCCTCCATGACCAGTTGAATTAATCTTGTCAGACCTGGACATTAGAAAGAGAAGAAGCTTAAAAGAGGAATTATATGGAGAAGTATAATTTCATGATTGAGGAATACAATAAGGTGTAGAAAAGGAATAATGAGCTAAAAATATAGGTGGAAAGGTTGAGGTACGGGCAGATAGGGGCATCATCAATTGCTCTTGTGATTAAATCATTACCATCTATTATTTTCACACCAATGTCTCCCACTGAGACTCTTTCCCTTAGCTCCACATTAGAACCAATTGAGGAGGAGATAGAGTGCTCTATTGATCCATCAAAGAAATAATTAACTCACAAAATTGCAGAGCTCAAAGATTCTTTGAAAAAAAGTGAGGAGAGGGAAACACTAAGGCAAAAGGAAATTGTCACCACAGTTTTGCAGCATTTAAATAAAAAAGATGATAATAGATTGCCAGGTGTACATTCTTCTTATTCCTTATTAGTGGGTGCAATAAAGAATTTAGACAGGGATCAAGAAGTAGCAATACCATTTATTTAGAAATGGATCCCTAGGGCCAATGACTTGGATGTGATGTATAAAGCCTCAAGATTTGATGTAAATAATAGGTCGTAGTCATTGAGACCTTCTCAGGTATTGGTTAAATTATTGCAAGGTTTTCAAGCCTTACCAAATGACTTGAGTAGGAAAATAGAGGAATTGGTGAATAATTTTGACGATTGGAGTGATTCATTATTGCCTGATATAATTGATGAGCGGGGTAATATCAGGTCTCTTCAATAGTGGAAGGATCGGGCTAATAGAGTCATTGATTCCCAAATTGCTTTAATTTGTGATGACTTGGATTCTGATCTACTAGTGAGTTGCATGGACAAGATCATCAACACCAGTTCATTTCTTGAATCTTTTGAGAATAAATAAAACCAGGTGGCAATTAAATATACACCCTGCACTGCCAAGGTGTATGAGGTAATCAATTTCAATTGGCCAAGTGATGAATAATACCAGTGATGGGTGGATACATATGTGACTGAGGAAGAGTAAAAGAAGGAGTAACTGCTAATAGTTAATTCATTGACTATTGCAATCCTAACGATTTCAAATTGTATTTTGTGGTGACAGTTTAAAGGCGCGTGCTCTTGAAGATTTGATGCTATGTCAAACCATCCTCAATAGGAAAAAATGGGAAGAAACAAGAAGATTCTTCTAGTGAATGTTTGTTGTAACTAAATTTTGAAATGTCACAAAGCGGTCCAATTGGCTGGTGCCATATGTACTTTCTGGCCCGATGCTTGTTTTCTCCTTCATTTTCTATAAGAAGGATTTCAAGGCCAGAAGTACAAGGTTAGCAAGTAAGAAATAATTTGGTCGAGTCTAAGTGAAGTTGCAAAGCAATTGTAAAGTGTGTAGTTACAAAAGAAATGCAAATTAGGTTTTGAGTCATTTTGTTGTAGGTTTTGAGTTCATGGAGATATAATGTTTTATAACAGTACTAGCATTTGAATCAGACTGATAAATTTGAGCTCATGTCTCTCCTGTGTATAAGCGTATTTGAATTTTGAATAAAGTGATCAAGGGTTATTTTGTTCATCTCACTGTTATGGTGTGTGCAATTCTTATTTTAGCTTTAATTCAAGGATTTAATTAAAATGCTTAAATGAGATTATAGGTTGATATTTTTTGTACAAGGATCTGATAAGTAGTATTGAGTTAGGGTTACATATTGGTGATGGTGTAAGGAAATATTATCAAAGATCTTATATGCTATGAGTTAAATCTATTATAAACCCTTAGGTATTTGTGAATTTGACTCCCCCAATGTAATTAAGGAACTAATCTAAGTTGCATCTATTTTTGTGATTCAATATTTGTTTGTGTTCACCTGGAGCTTGCTACAAATTGAAAATTAATGAATATATTTTACTTTGAAGTATTGTTGTGATTATATCACACTCCAGATGGTTGCTATTATTGATAAATAGCCAATTCTATTCAGTATTATCCCATTTTTTTGAGCTATTGAGTGAGATTATTTGTTATTGTTAATGTTGTTTATGATTATGGTGCAGAGGTTATAAACGCATTATGGGAACACCCTTCCGGGTCTTGCAAAGCCCAAAGTGTAGGAGGTCTTTAAAATCCTCGTCAGTTGGTCCAGGTCCTTCGAGTTGCCCTTCATTGGAATTGGTAATTTCATAGGTAGATTAGAAGATCAACTTGGTTATAGTAAAACAAACCAACAAAATGGTGACTCTACTGGGGATGTTAATTTAAATATTTCTTGCCAGAGTGTCGGTTGTCCATTTTGCATAGATTTTTCATCGTGTTTCTATGATTTAAAGGTCAAGCTTGTGGTTCTGTGTTAAATTTGTCCATATCTTCTGTTATTCAAAGCGTTTCAGTCATTGGTGAAATACATTATAATTTGTCAATACAAAGTTCCAAAGATCTTTTGAAATCCACCAAGTATTTCCAGATATTTGGTATTCCCAAGATAATTAGGTGGCTAATCTAAAGTCTTTGCACTAGTTTGCATCTTATTTTGAAGATTTAATATAATTTGAAGGATATTTGGACAAGTACGTAGAATGAATAACACCATGTCATTCATGAAGCATCATCCAGAATAGAGATTGGAGAGTGAACTTCCTAAAATGAAGAAGAAGGATTGGATAAAGAAAAGACCAGAATCTAGTCATGTTGCTCCCACGTCACAAAACCATGTACATCAAGGTACAATTAATTCTTTACATCCTATCCCTAAAACTTTTGAAGAAGTGTCTAAAATTTCAGAGTCAGATAGCTATGGATTTTTTTATGCATTATTTAATACACCAAACCAAGAGGATGTAACATGCCAAAATAAAGGACCTATTAATGTTCAATATTATGAAAAGAGAAGAAGTAGGAGTAGAAATTGAATCCATCATAGAGAAGGCACTATTGATGTGTCTCCTCCTCCTACTGAGGATGATGGGACTCCTTTATTGTCTGGACATGCACATGAAGAAGTGAACCTTATAGATTTAAGTGATACATCAAGTTCTGAAATGACCTTGCCTGACCCTGAGGATGTTTTTGAAGAAATTGACTCCTTAAGGAGGGAGATCCAAAAACAAGTTGAGCTTAGGAGGAAAAGAGAAAAAGAGAGATAAATAGAATCAATGCATGTTGTGATTGAAAGAGATAGACTAACTAGACAGTTGGCAACAATGAAAGCCTTGAACCAAGAAAAACCTAAGCCAAGTGTTGAGGGTCCTACCGTACATGAGATATTAGATAAGGAGATAAGGCCTATGTCTATGGTAGGTCTTGTAGGTCAAGTTGATACCCAACCAAAACCCTCAGACCCAAAACCATCAGACCCTATTAAGCCTCAACCAAGTGACCCAAATCCTAAACCCATTTTAGACAAGGGAAAGCAAAAGGTTGAGGGGATTAAAATAAATGATAAGGTAAGTTGACACACTCCAAGGCTAGATTTTCTGCCACATGTACCATCACAAGCTGAGACTGCATTAGAAAAGGTTAGAAAAGAAAGTGAGGCTCTTACAGAGGAATTAGAGAGGACATAAATTGAAGCTGCAAATGTAGAGATGAAAAGAAAAATAAGTTTCCCAAAGATTTCAAGCTTGGATGAGGCTACACAAGTTGCAACCTCATCAAATTACCAAGATGCCTCCAAACCTGGTCCGAAAACAAATTTGGATACCAACACCAATAATTTTGTCCCGAAAATCCATGCTACTAAGCATGTCAATCCAAATCAGGGAGGTCCTAGAGTACAAAATATAGGAGTTGACACTGATTGTCAAAGGACTGAGGGACCATTTCAAAGAAGACCTATACAATTGGAAAGATATAGGCAATTGTACTTTGATGGTAATCTAGGCTATCCAAATCCCATCCCAAATGATTTGAGAGAAAAGATGAGTAAATTTGTTGGTAATAATGTTGTGACAGCAGAAGAACATTTGAAAGCTTTTATGGTTATGTTAAATGACTATGAAGTGGAGCATGAGGATGTTGTGATGAAACTATTTGTACAATCCTTGGTAGAAGATGCAAGGGATTGGTACAAGGGTCTACATAATGCTAGTATTTTTTAATGGGATGAATTTGAAAAATGTTTCAAGGAACAGTATGGTGACAAGACCAATGCCAGTTTCATGTTGAATGAATTCAATAATATCAAGAAGTCACTAAATGAGCCTGTAATAGAATTTAATTTAAGGTTTCAAAAGGCAATGTACAAATTGTTTCAGGTCTTAAGGCTTGATGAGAATGTTTTTCTAACAACATATTTCAATGCTTTTGATGCTAAAATGACATATCTCCTCAAAGATAAAGACCCTCGAACCATAAGAGATGCTTTTAGGGTGGCTATAAATATTGAAAGTAGCAGGAAAGCTTTTGGGAAATATGGCAGAAGAGAAGAGCCTACACTCCTAAAGAATCCCAAGGACAAAGTTGAAAAGGTTTTTGGCTCAAATCCTAAAGGTGAAGATAAATGGGATAAGGTATTGAGCACTTTGAAGGACATAAAATATATCGTTGCCAAGCAAGAAAAGGGTATAGGAAATGAGAAGCAACAATATAATAAGAATGAAAGACCTCCTAGATTGCAAAATTACCCTTATAATACAAACTGGAAAGATGGGAAACCAATCTTTCCCAACCAGAAGCCTAAATACGATCAACATCCACCAGACCCCCTATAGAAGCATTCAATAAATTCGGTAGAAGATAGACCATGGTGTGAGGTTTGTGAGCATCCACATAATCAAAGTCATTGTGGTATTTCTCAGTTACTTTTTGCTAAAGGAATAGGATAGGAAGCTAAGGATTTGTCTCTTGAAATTGAGTAGGATGATGTGGATGTTTGTATGACCAGATCATATATTGATGAAGCAGAATGTTCCTCTAGTGATGAGTCACCGGGAATAGATGTGGTTAATCAGAGACAAAGAAATGAAACATACCATCAATAGGTTTTCTTTGATGAGGAAGGTGATTTTGATCATAATACTTGCAACATGGAATAGGATGAAGATGTAGTGTCCCTAAGGAGAACATCAGAGGATGAGATTGCAAGATTGACCGCAAAAATGGTTGCTCAAGTGAAAAGCTCATTTCAGTTGAGAAACAGGACTGTTGGTGGTGAACAAGGTAAGCCTGCTAGCTTATTTATCAAAGAACAAAAGGATAAAAATAAGGATGTCAAATTGGATAACAGGAAGGATGTTTTCAAGGTTAAAGAGGTTAAATTGATAATATTTGGGTGAAAAATAATGAAATTCCAAAGCCCCAAGGAGATACAGCTTCACCATTGGTGAAGACAAAAATGATCATAAATTCTATTGAACCTATCTTAGAGGATAAGAAGCAGAAGACAACTGGTGGAAGCAAGCAACAAAAGAAACAAGAAAATGATGAAGGTATAATGTTTGATTTTCCAAAATATACGCGAGTAGATATGGTACAATTGCTTTCTCAAGTTAAAGTTTCATTACCTTTGCTAGAAATGATGAGAATAGATGAACATAACGAAAATGCAGTAGTGTTAATCAAAGGTGTTGTTGTTACTAAGGTTGAACAAGGTAGTTGTAAAAAAGAAAAGGATGAAGAAGAAAGAAAAGAGAAACAAATAGAGGGAATTGTGTCACAAATTCCCCATGTATATTTAGGGAATTCTATTAATGTGTGTCTTGAAAACATAAGTCCTTTTTTCTTGAGTGTTATTATAAATGGGAAAACTTTGAAGAATTGTATGATAGATTTGGGGGCATCAAACAATATTATGCCAATCAATATCATGGAGGCAATGGGTTTCACAGTGGATACCACTCAAGGTAAGTGTTATGCAATGGATTCAAGGGAAGTGTCGATTATTGGTACTATCAAAGCATTACCTTATAAATTGACTTAGTATCCTGAGAAAGACTTAACCATGAGTGTGTTAGTTGCAAACATCCCACCACATTTTGGGATGCTATTGGCAAGAAAGTGGAGTGCATCAATGGGGGGTAGCATGCAGTGTGACCTGTCATTTGCCACTTTTGCATTGATGGAAAGGATATCAAGATTGAGAGAGAATCAAAAGTATCTCATATGATTGAGTATGATCCTACTAACAATATGACATGTTTTATTGACACTGGCATAAATGAGTTCAGAATTAAGGAGTTCCCTAGGAAGTGTGATAAGCCTATTGCACTGATTGACACAGAAGTAAAACAATTATCAACTAATGATGACTTGTGGACCATGTACTTAGATGGTGCAAGTTCAAAAGAAGGATCGGGTGTAGGTATTTTGTTATTTTCATCGAGTAGAAAGACATTTAAGTTTTCTTTCACTTTTCTATTTGCTTGCACTAATAATGTGGCAGAATATGAGGCATTTTTATTAGGGTTGAGACTAGCTGAAAAGAATGGGATTAAGAAGCTCGAGGTAATTGGAGATTCAGAGCTTCTGATTCCCTAAATTAGAGCTAAATATGCATCAAAGAATAAGAGATTGAGACAGTATAGGAATGTTGTTTGGGATCAGTTGGAAAATTTTAATGCATTTGGCATAGATTGGATGGAGAGAGGCCACAACACAGAGGCAGATTTATTGTACAACATAGCATTGAAACCAGAGGATATAACCTTTGTGGGGATTTCAAAGGTTGAAGTGCAAACTATGCTGTCAGTTCCTAATAATATTAAAAACTGGCAAGTTTTTGATGATGATGATGACATATTGAGATTCCTGAGATATGTGGATGAGTATGAAATTCAAGAAATTGACTTTGGAGCTTTTTTAGAGACAATTGATGGTAAATATATTGTATGTGGGAATGAGGTAATTCAGTTGAAAACAAATAAAATTCCTAAGGGTTTAGTTGTATTGGAAAGAGTATTTGACAATCAGGATAGGACAAAGGCTAATAATACTGCTTCACATCCTGATGACTTGGAAGAAATAAATCTTGGAATGGAAGCATCACCAAAAAAGGTATACATTGGAAATAAATTGTCACCAAAGGTGAGAAGAATGCTTATTGAACTATTGAGGAAGTTCAGAAATGTATTTGCATGGTCTTATGATGATATTAAAGCATACAGGGAGAATTTGTTTCAATATGAGATTCCCTTAAATGATGGTGCCAAACCATTTAGGAAAAAACAAAGGCCTATTAATCCTACCTTAGCCCCCAAAATGCAAGAAGAGTTGATGAAGCTAAGGGATGCAGGGATCATTAAGCCAATTAGACATTTATCTTGGGTGTCAAACTTGGTACCAGTAAGAAAGAAAAATGGAGACATCAGATTATGTGTAGACTTTAGGAATTTGAATGTCTTCATTAAAAGACAACTATCCACTACCAAACATGGAAGCCATGTTACAAAGGGTGACATGTTGCGAATTGATGTCAATGATGGATGGGTTTTTTGGTTACAACCAGGTCGTGGTCAAGGAATGTGAACAATATAAGATAGCATTCACTACACCTTGGGAAACATATGTTTATGTGAGAATGCCTTTTGGTCTAACAAATGTAGGCGCTAATTTTCAAAGAGCCATGGATGTGACATTTTTAGACTTTAATAACGTATTTTTGGTGATATACCAAGATGATTTGACAGCATATTCCAAAAAAGAAGAGGAGCATTGTGAGCATCTTGAGAAGATATTTAACAGAGCATTGAAGTATGGTATTTCTTTGAATCCAAAGAAATGTGCATTTGGGGTAAGAGAGGGGAAATTGCTAGGACATATTGTTTCCAAGGAGGGTGTTAGAATTGATCTAGAGAGATTTTCTGCAATAGACAAAGTCCCCCAACCCCGCACTGTCAAACGTATACAATATTTCTTTGGGAAAATAAAATTTCTAAGGATATTTGTGACAACTTTGCTGAGATAGTTCGCCCCATTTCCAAAATGCTTAAGAAGGGAGCTAAGGTTGAATGGGGAGTGGGGAGAGGAGGCTAAACAGGCCTTCCAAGCCATCAAGCAACCAATAAAGGAGGCTCTTGTATTGAAAACCCCTGATTTTTCTAAGCCCTTACAGATCTTTTCATTTGCTTCTTTCCATACAATTGTAGTTGTGTTGTTGCAAAAGAATGCAGAAGGTTTTGAACAACCTATAGCCTTTTTTTAGTAAATCCTTACAAGTTGCAGAGCTCAAGTATGATATCAATGAGAAATAGGCATATGCATTGGTAAAGGTAGTAAAATCCTTCAAGCATTATTTGATGGGAGCTATTGTGGTTGCATATGTACCCAGTGTTGTTGTCAAAGATATCTGCACACAACAAGAAGTATCAAGAAGACGTTGTAGATGGATCAATAGGATCCAAGAATTCAACATTGAGATCCAAATTACTAAACTGGTAAGAGGGAAAGGGTTGGCCAAGCTTATGGCCCAAAGTAACTTAGAAGAAAATCAAATAAATTTAAAAGGAAGAAGAGAATAGATCTTACATATGTGATATGGAACACTATGAATGGTATAAAGGTGTGATTTATTATTTGCAAAAGATGAAATGTCCTGACAACTTAAGTAATAATGAGAAAAGGACATTGAAACTGCATGCTATCAAGTATGTTATTATAGTTGGTAAGCTTTGGAGAAATGGGGAAGGTGTCAAGCTAAAATGTGTAGATCAAAACCAAGCACATGAACTTTTGATTGAGATGCATAGTGGAGTTTGTGGAGGGGACAACATGGCCAAAAAAACTACACACAAGATATTGAGGCCTAGATTTTGGTGGCCTAAGGTTTTCAAAGATGCAGACCAATTGGTAAAGAAATGTGATGCCTATCAACGTTTCTCTAGTAAGTTAATTTTTTATGGTAACTTGCCTTTAAAACTAGTTACAGTGCAATCTCCATTTCAGCAATGGGGTATTGATTTTATAGGAGAGATAGCATGCAAATCCAATGGAGGCCACTCATGGATATTGGTAGCCAATGATTATTTTACCAAGTGGGTGGAAACAATCCCAACTAAGAAGGCAATCAGTAAGGTGGTAATTGATTTCTTAATGAGTAATATATTGACTAGATTTGGATGTCCAAAAAATATTATTTCGAATAATGCAATGTGTTTTAGATCTGAGGAGTACATAGACTTTTGTGAGAAGCATGGAATCCAAATCTCCTACTCATCACCATATCACCCACAAGGAAATGGACAAGCAGAATCAAGAAATAGGAGCTTGATGAAAATAATAAAGAGAATCCTGGATAAAAAAAAGAAAGCATGGGATTCTAAGTTGAAATTAGTAGTCTGGGTAGATAGGGTGATTGTGAAGAAAGAAATAGGTTGTGCCCCATTTGACTTGGTCTATGGGATAAATGCAAGGTTGCCCCAAAATAATTTGATGGAGATGTATAAGTTTTTCCAGGCATATGACAATGAAATTGATGATGAAATGAAACTGAGAGTAGAAGCTCTCATAGAGTTGGATGAAACCAGGAGGGAGGCTCAAATGAAAAATGCAAAATTGCAGTTGTAAAGAACTTATATGACAAAAGGTAAACTACAATGAGCTTCTAAGTTGGAGATCTGGTCCTAATGTGGAATGTTAGATTAGAAGATAAGGGAAAGCATGGAAAATTTGATGCAATATGGTTGGGTCCATTTCTTATCAATGGTAAGTGGGGTGAAGATTCATATTTCCTCCAAGAGATGATAGGGGATACTCTTGAACTACTAGTTCATGGATAGTTCTTGAAGTTATACTTCACCTGAAGTATTTTTTTCCATTAATAGTAGTTTAGATTTGTATATAGGTTAGTAATAGGTTTCCTTCCTATTAGGTTATTTAGTATGAACAACCTCTCTTTGGTCGTCTCTACAATTGGTCTGCTCAACCTGAGTTTCTGAATTCTCGCTTCATTCCAGTGGAATGAACGTCCCCAACTAGAGCCACTGATGGAGCTTCAAAAAATTTCCCTATAAATTTTACTGATCTTGCCTATTTTTTTGGTTCTCCATGGTGTTTTTGCTATAAAATGGCCTTTGAATGGTCTAGGGTTAGGTTTTTACCACTATTTCCAAGTATTTATGTAAAACCCCATTTTCATATCTAACACCCTAGCTTTGTTCTATTTGGTCGTTACTTTTTTAGGGGACTTTAAAACAACTTAAGTCCCATCATCCCATCTAGGCTTGGTCCCTTCTGATCTTTTGTTATATTTTCTTGGGGTCGACTTTAATTTTTCCTAAGTCTAGGGTGGCCCTGTGCCCCTTTTAAAAACAACTTCATGCCAATGAAGACCGTTGACCTAGTCGTGTCCCCTTTAATTTAATGTGTTTTATATTTTGTAGAGGGAGAAATACCTTGACCATTGATGAGAGTTCCTTTGATCTCAGTCACTCCCCACCATCTCGTGATGACCCCACCATAGGTTATTGAATTATCGTGATATCACGAGCGGGCTCCACTTGTCACAGCTGGTGAAGTCGAAAGAACATTGTGAATGTTTCAATATATTAAGCCGACTGTAATACATTAATTGGCGGGTTACTAAAGAGAGTATAAAATGCACATGTTTCAAATGCATGGAGATGTTTTAATCTCAACAAAAAAGGTGCTTGATGTTTAAGGTCGGGGTTGGAAGTCATCTGAACGAGCAGGATCGTTGATGATCGAGATCTACAGTTGCTCACTATCACGCGATCAAAATTTGCAGGCTAGTTAGTGATCATGATATCAAGGGATTGATGACACATGGATTTCCTTGACGATGCAGGAGGTGGTGGGCCATCTGCCATGGTGGAAGTCAATTTCAAATTGATTAAAATGCAGCCATTAGATGATCTAGCCAAAGTGAAGATCAATGGGTAATATTCAAACCTATGTCAAATATGATTGGAGTCATTGGTGAAGCTCACGAGCGAGCTTTAATGGAGAATGGGATGTATTCTTGCCTAATTTGATTGAATAAATCAATTGTTTCCCTATTTTATTGTCACAATAACATTCAAGGAATTTCACAAAGCAGTTTTGAAAGTTGAGGAAGAATTTGTGAGTTGTTGCAGTGAGGAATTAGGGTTTTTGCAAGATAAAAAGTTGTAAGTTGAACTCTATGTTTCCTTATGAAATTTTAGCCTGAATCAAATATTTTGATGTGTGATTATTGGGAAATTGTTGAAATGTGTATTAGGGTTGTAATTGAGTTGAAATTTGTTTGAAATTGTAAATTACTTGTTTATAATTTCACACCCTTTAAAAGCCCCAGTTTGTTTAGGGTTTCTTATTTAAGTAAACTCTAGTTTGTTCAAGATGGCACCGTCAAAGCACCATTCCAGCCAAATTGATTATTTGAAAAGGAACTTGTATGATGATTTCTTAGATCAATTGTCATTGTCGAAAAATGATAGAAGAAAGGGGCAAGTCTTAGTGTGAGGAAAAACCCTTGGGGATGGATTAGTGTATAATTTCTTTAATGTAGTTGATGCTAGGGTACCGATGAAGGGTTTGGAAATGTTCAGACTATGGTTTGGACAAAGAAATTTACCCCACCCATTATCAAATGGTTGGATGTATGACATGGGAAAGTTGGTGGTTCCCAATGTATTTATGGATGTGGATTTTCTCAGGGCAGGGGCCGCAAGGTATGATCCTGTTACACGTGTGGTCGGGGACAATGATGGAAGGGTTCTACTGAATATTAAAATAGAGGAAATTCAACAGGTTTCTGATTTGACTGAACCCAGTGAATTTTTAGTCCCTATTGAGCTTGAAAATATGAAGCAGGAATATCAGACAATTAAACCTCTTTTTAGAGTTAAGATGCTCCCACCTCATTTGGCTAAGGGAGGAGGTTCAAGAGTTCATATCAGCCCTAGTGATCAGGAGCCTTTCAGCCTAGACACTTTTGCTAAAAACTTCCTGGATACTTTCTATTCACTATGCGAAATATTGGGATTTAGCCCTAACACTATGATGCCAATAGCATTCATGTTCATAGGGGTGCAGCTACAACATCCAAATTTCTCTGTAGTTTATGATTTTGCTTCTTTCCTAGCTCAGAAAATTCATGAAGGGTTAGTGAGGCTATAGCAGAATGCCACAAGTACACCTTTTTACTATTATTCTATGCTCATGCATATATTTTTGTTCAAGAATGTTGATTTATTCTCTAAGAAAATGAAATTGAATAGATTTTTCAATGAAGAAAGGTTGCCAAGACAAGTTTGGATTGTTGACCTTTCATATAACAGAGAAAGTACCAACTATGTAGAGTTTGAAAACTATTTTGCATCAAGACTACGAGCAAGATTGATGGTGAATTTACCCAGGGTTCCTGTAGAATTGCATGATTTTCTTAGGCCCAAGGAGAGGAGGCCTGATTTGAGGATCTGCCACAATTGGGGTGATATCATCCCATATCTAGTTAGCATTGTTTTGAGAGTATATGGATTTCAAGGAGCTCCACACATCTTGCCTTACAATGTGCCACCAAGGATTGGATTTGTTGAGGTCATGTGGTAGATTGGCATCATTCATGAAGATAATCTCACTAGGAAGGGCAAAGGGACTTTCTATTTGGATTACACAATGGTGTCTGATTTTTTTATTACAAAGGGAGGCTAGGTGCATTTTGGAAAATTCTTTGATTTGTACAATCTAAGTTTCGGTCTTAGGAGGCAATGTGACCCTGAGGGTTTCTTCGCTTTGTTCAGAAAAAGAATAAAGGGAGAAAAAAAATTTCATGAGTTCAATTTTCCTGAGGACCTGATCAGGAATGATTTTGATTTAAGTAGGCAAGAATTGAATAAGGAAAAATGGGTTTCCTATGATAAGTTGTTGGCTATTGTACACAAGATGGATCCAAAATATGATCCATTGATGGAATTCACCCCTTTCATTAGAAGATTGATTTTTTGATGAAATATTTCAAGGAAATCATGGATATTCTAAGTACAAATAAAATCAATCTGGGATTGGATTTTGCTAAACAACAACAAGTTACAAAGAAATTCGAAGAAAGGCCAACCTACCAACACCCAAAGGACAAGCCCATCTACAAGAGGGTAAGGGATGACCGTGATGAAGAGGAAGAGAAGGATAGGAAAGGAAAAGAGATAATGGAGAAAGAAAAGCCACCAAGATCACATCTCAGGCCACTAGGAGCTATAAAGATAATTGATCTTGAGTCATTAGAAGATAGGAGTCCCTCACCGCCACCATCATCACTAGCTCCCAAAAGGAAAAGAATTGAGCGATCCCAGGAGGATGTGGGGGATGAAATTATTGGTACAGATCAAGACCTACAGATAGGCATGCCATCCCCTCCATGACTAGTTGAATTGATCTTGTCAGACCTAGACATGAAAGGCAGGTGTGTACAAGATGCAAGAATGGAAGCTTGCAAGGATTTCTTAGATGATGATACTTTTGTAAAGACACTAGCCTTCTTGCAATTGGTATGGAGGATGAAATTGGGAGAATACCAAGAAAAGTGCAAGGAAAGAAGAGCTCAAAGGTTGGATAGGTCAAATGATGAAAATGATGATGAAGTGAAGGCTAAATTGATGAATGAATTTAATAAAATCACTCCAAAAGAAGGGAGAAAATTGGTTGATCAAGTTGGTGTCTTGATCTTACCTGAATGGGATATTGTTGTTGCAGTGGCCTTTAATGCTATTTTGAAATCAAAGCATCCCTTCCATAATTCTAAAGAAGAAGTCAGGGTAGCACCGCAAGACTCTGCCTTCAATGAGGAGTATGAGACCCTAGCAATATGGGCTTTGGCCCCGAAGGGAAGAAAGGAAAGCATAATAGATATGAACCATAAATTTAGAGGAGGGTTAATAATAAAAAGAGCTTCTGAAACTTCAACAATAGAGGCTACAAGTTTAACTGTGAATGTGGCCAAATTGGCACAAAAAACTACAGAAAGAGAAGAAGCTGAAAAGAGGAATTATATGGAGAAGTATAATTTTATGATTGAAGAATACAATAAGGTGTAGAAAAGGAATATTGAGCTACAAAAATAGGTGGAAAGGTTGAGGTACAAGCAGATAGGAGCATCATCAAGTGCTCTTGTGATTAAATCATTACCATCTATTATTTCCACACCAATGTCTCCCACTGAGACTCCTATCCTTAGCTCCACATTAGAACCAATTGAGGAGGAGCTAGAGTGCTCTGTTGATCCAACAAAGAAACAATTAATTCGCAAAATTGTAGAACTCAAAGATTATTTGAAAAATAGTGAGGAGAGGGCAACACTGAGGCAAAAGGAAATTGTCACCACAGTTTTGCAGCATTTAAATAAAAAAGATGATAATATATTGCCAGGTGTACATTCTTCTTATTCTTTATTAGTGGGTGCAATAAATAATTTAGACAGGGATCAGGAAGTAGCAATACCATTGATTTAGAAATGGATCCCTAGGGCCAATGACTTGGATGTGATGTATAAATCCTCAAGATTTGATGTAAATAATAGGCCGCAATCATTGAGACCTACTCAGGTATTGGTTAAATAATTGCAAGGTTTTCAGGCCTTACCAGATGACTTGAGTAGGAAAATAGAGGAATTGGTGAAGAATTTTGACAATTGGAGTGATACATTATTTCCTGATATAATTGATGAGCAGGGTAATATCAGGTCTTTTCAACAATGGAAGGATCAGGCTAATAGAGTCATTGATGCCCAAATTGCTTTAATTTGTGATGACTTGGATTCTGATCTACTAGTGAGCTGCATGGAGAAGATCATTAGCACTAGTTCATTTCTTGAATCTTTTGAGAGTAAAGAAAACTAGGTGGAAGTTAAATATACACCCTGCAGTGCCAAGGTGTATGAGGTATTCAATTTCAATTAGCCAAGTGATGAAGAATACCAGTGATGGGTGGATACATATTTGACTGAGGAAGAGTAAAAGCAAGAGTAATTGCTGATAGTTAATTAATTGGCTATTGTAGTCATAACAAATTCAAATTGTATTTTGTGGTGACATTTTAAAGGCATGTGCTCTTGAAGATTCGATGCTATGTCAAACCATCCTCAACAGGCAAAATGGGAAGAAACAAGAAGATTCTTCAGGCGAATGTCTGTTGTAACTAAATTTTGAAATGTCATAAAGCAGTCAAATTGGCTAGTGACATGTGTACTTTCTGGCCTGATGCTTGTTTTCTCCTTCATTTTTTATAAGAAGGATTTCAAGGCTAGAAGTACAAGGTTAGCAAGTAAGAAAGAATTTGGTCGATTCTAGGTGAAGTTGCAGAGAATTTGTAAAGTCTTTAGTTACAGAAGAAATGCAAATTAGGTTTTGAGTCATTTGTTGTAGGTTTTGACTTCATGGAGATATAATTTTTTATAATAGTAGGGTATGTGTAGGATCATGATGGGCCAAAAAATGGCAATGGGAAAAAAATTACATTTTGGATCTACTCAAAAACGCGGAAATGCCCAGTTGACTTTTTTTAGGTTCGGGTGTCAGTACATTGCTCCAAAGCAATGCCCAAACCTACTTTTGCAAATCGGATATCCGGTTTGAAAAGCCTATATAAATAAAAAAACCCGACTATTAAAAGTCATTTCACACAATTTGGATGCAGGCGCATAGGGAGAAGAAGAAATCCAATATCCATTTTCATGAGAAATCTGATTTGAAAGGTAATTTTTTGGGTTTTTTTATGTTTTAATCAATTTTTCAATTAGATTCTTATAAATTTAAGTAGTTTTTACGATTTTTTTTCAAAAGTAGGGTTTTTTATTGATTTTTATTAAAAACTAGAGTTTACAATGAATTTTTATTAAAAAATAATGTTTTTAAATGGATTTTGATTAAAAACTAGTGTTGTTGATGTATTTTTATCAAAAACTAGAGTTTGTTATGGATTTTTGTGAAAAAGTAGGGTTTTTTTTGGATTTTTATTAAAAACTAGGGGTTTTTTACAATAATTTCATTTATATTGTGTAATTTCAATTAGATTAATTAGTTTTTAACTTTAATCAGGTATTATGGCTGAGAATGAAAATGCACAAATGCCAAATGCTCCACCACCTCTGTAGCCACCAATTGAAGACTTAATTGGTGAAAATTTGGGGCAATTTAGGGGCATTTGTGAAGTTTATAAGATAATCCCTTGATTGATAGATATGACAAACAAATTGAAGGAAATAATTCAAAATATAGAAACCCTCTCCACCCAACATAATTCCTTTCATTTGTGGTGAGAAGACATGAGGGAATATTATGCATGTGGATTGTCTTACGATGATGTGAAAGATCTCCAAATAACCAAAGCCCAAATAGCCTCTTTATTCGTTAACCCCCACACCGATTTTCCAATGAATGTTAATAAAACAAAACTTTTTATAAAATGGTGCACGAATAGGGACATTGTAGATAACTTTTGGGATCATTGGTGTATGATTTTTGATAAACCATCGAACAACAATTTTGATATACCATTTTACTTTATTAAAAAATTATATGTTGAGTTTGTGTTACGGCATCATGTCAATTACTTTGACATTAAACCCTTCCAGGGAATCGGTGGAGTTATGCCCCAGGATAGACCAGGGGCAGTTAGAGTAGTCTTGCGCCCAAATGTTCCCCTTCCTCCCCTTCCTCCGCCACCTCCAATATGTCATCCAGATATTATCCAGGATGCAGCCACACATACTATTTAGGCTATTCACTCTTTGAGTGGTCATTTGGTTTTGCATGCTTCTACAGTAGCTCAACCACATTCTGGTGATGTTGGCGAAGGCTCGAGTGTTGTTGCATCATCCTCATAAGGTCCACATATTTGTGTGCCAGATATGCTTGGGTCCTCTTGTACAGCCCGTTGAGCATCCCTTGGACACTTATGATTATGACCTCCATGATGTGGACATTATAGATCAGTCGCAGGGGAGTGGAGCTCACCCTACAAAGTCCTCTCTGAATAGAGAGGGGGATGTTGGAATAGTGACATAGGTAAGATTTAAGTTGTAAATTCATAACTTGCATTTTTTTTTAAATGAATATTAATAAGAGATAGTATCAAGTACTAATATTTATTTACATGGTCTATTTAATAGTTGATGTCTGAGGAGGAGCTCACATGGGTGACTGATAGCACCCTTAGGGCCATTTCATTTGGCCTCGACACACACACAGTATATATTTTTGCACTCACTCGTTTACATTTTTCATTATATACTTGCTTGTCATTTGAATTGTCATTAATGAAATTATATAATAACTTATATTTTTATCTTATTTTCCTCTTGTAGGAAACACCTAGTGCGAGTGAGGTGCAGCCTCGTCCAAACCATGGAGGCACAAAGTTAGATAAGGGGAAGGTAATTGAACTCAAATTGGATTGAATTAAGATTTTTAAGATCTTATATTGATTATACATACATTGACATAGATTGGTAGTTTCATATGTACTTGTCATTTTTATGTACAGGCAATTATGAGCTATACATCATTGTTGACAAGTGACACAATGCTTGAAGGAGTAGGTAGTGGAACACCTCAAGGAGTAGGTGTTGAAACACCTCAAGGAGGAGATGTCGAAACACTTGAAGGAGATAAAGAAAAAGATCAACCTAAAGAGGTATGTGTTTATTTTATTTTGTGTTTGATAAATATGTTCCTATTACCAATAATCGTATGCTAACTTGGATCAATTTTATGTTTTTGTTCACATATATAGATTGGAATTTCAAATTTTGGTTTGGTATATTCTAGGACTTCTGACCCTTTGAAGAGACGTATATTTTAGGTAATCAAGATTTCAATTTTAGAGTTCAATTAAAATTCAATGTATATTGATTTTGATCTTAATTATTTGATTTTAAATTATATAGTATAACTAATCTCAATTGTGGTTTGATTTTTTCTTGTGCAGCTACCTTCAGAGCCAACGAGTTCTTCAAAGAGGCTCCATTTTGATGATCCACCAATAGTTTAGGATGAGATAGACATTTTGGCATGTAAATTTTGAATAGATATTGAGATGGCATATGCCACATTTTGTAAAACTTTGTTTGAGTTGGCGTCGATGCCATTTTTGTATATGGACATACACTTGATTATTGGATAATGTGATATATAGAAGTTGACAATCAAAATTTAATTTGTTCCTCATGTACATGATTAAACTCTTTGAAAATTTTATCTTGAGCAATGGTTAAATATCAATGTACAATAGCATAAAAAAGAATGGTTATATTATGTAGTTTATATTTATATCACTGATTACATCGCATTACACATCTTTCAAACTCAAATAATTACTTCACATTGCATAACTAACAACTAGATGTTCATAGATGAAAAAATTTCAATTACAATATAGTTTTTACAAAGTCAACCTAAGCAGATATGCAATTACTTCACATTGCATAACTAAAAACTATGAGAATTTGTCAATTTCATTTTCTTGTCATGGAATTCTATGAGACCACATTTCTTTGAAGCTTTTTTTCAAATAGTCCACTGCCTTATCTATGCTACCACATTTTTCATACATGTCTACCAAAGCTTTTTATCAAACAATTCACTGGTTTGTTGGTAAGGCTTATTGTAACTTGTATGATCCGACCTCACTCAATCCTAAAACCACTTCATTCCCTCTTAAATTTTTTTGCTTAAACTTAAAACATCATTGTATTATGTTGCCCCATAATTTGGCTTACACTTTCTTTGTAAAATCACCAATTTTCCCTTGTTTTTGCCCCTTCCAACTAGGGTTTCACACTTTTACTCTTCTTGGGTTACTCTTAATCACTCAAACCTCTTAAACACCATTAAATACACCTGTTCCAATAGTTTCCAACAAGTTCCAACCTATTTTCATTCAACTTCTCAAAAGATTAGTCTCCAGCCTTACTCAAAAGGCGTAAAAATTTGTGTTTCTTAACAGGGTAGCCTTCTTAGACCACTCTAATCCCTTTATCACCCCTAAAAACATGTTCCTACACCTACCCCTATCTAATTCACGCCCATTCCTATGAGGTACAACCTATACAGAAGGAGGAATGGCCTTGTCAATTCATGAAATCTTACATGTTTTAGGTGCTCCTACACCATACTCCCCGGGTACAAAATATGTATGCCCCATAAATCACTCCGTAGGCCTACTCATATCTTCTTCACAATCCCTTCAAACCCGCTCCAAGTCACTTCCATGGAATCTTTATCCGAGGGATTTTGTACCATTCATACTTTACGTTGTCTTGGTCTTGTCATGCTTGATCCTTCTCAAATGGATCTTCTTGCTACTATTTGTCTTCATTGACACCTGCAAATGGTGTTTCCCAAGCTTTGACACCTGCACAAAAAAATTCAGTACACAAAGCTAAACATCCATCCATTAGTATCTCTATTTCATGCTCTTCCATAAGCTTTTGCCAACTAGACATGTATCTTTGCCCTTCAACTCTTCTCTTCACAATCTTTCTCAGGTTATTTATGGTTAGAACCATCCGCATAGTAGCATACATCTTCCACACAACCAAATATGAAAACCAAGGACAATCCCCTGTCGTTACACCATATTCCTCAAACTTTGCTTCTCTAGCCTTCACTAGGCCACTCACCATCAACTCTTCCTCTCTAGTTTCCCACCTAATCTAATATTTGCAAGATTAGAAATTTGAAGTTCGATAGGTTAGGTGTGATCTATTTATGCTAAATAAGTTCAATGAAGACCATTTAAGGTGTATTAAGTTTAATTTTTGAGTCTAGGGGTCCAATATGCGAAAAATGCATTCTTGCTTCAAAATTGTCAAAATTACCATGTAGTTTTTTGAAGGAAAATTATTAAAATTGTAAAGGGAAGTGCAAGATAGTAGTCTAGAATTTGTGGTAGGGTTGAAATAAATGTGTTTGACTAGTTTTTTGATACAAGCTATGGTCTCATGGCTTTTTTTCGCACAAAAAACAACATTGGAGTTTGATTAGAGGTCGAAAACTACTTGTAAGGGCATTAATAAATCTTGTTCTACAACTTGTATGACCAAACCAACTATTTCATCACATTTGTATGGGTATGTTTAGGCTAGGTATGGTTCCCTTTCACACCCAAATAGACCAAAGCAGTCTGAGCTATGTTCAATTAGTGAAATCCCTTAAGAGTCAAAAGTGTAGAAGGGTAGCAATCTTTGACGGACTATTACTCAAAAACCATGATTCTTAAAGACTCTTTTTCTAAGGCTATGGGATTGTTTTGGGACCATCTACAATAACCCCTCTCACTTTTTGCTATCTCAGAGTGTTTTCCTGTGGTGATGAGTTTTCAGTTGAGGGAAAAGTTGTCAAATGCAAGCAGTGTAAAGTTGCAAAGTGGTGCAACTTTCATTCTCTAATTCATACGACCAAACGGACTGTTCCAACACATCCATATGGGTACGTTTACACTAGATATGGTCCTCTTTTGCACCCAAATATGTTGAATCACTCCGAGCTACATTGGACCGATGATTTCCCTTAAGAGTCCAAAGTGCTAAAAGGCGGCAATCTTTGACGGACTATTACTCCAAAACCATGATGCTAATAGACACTTTGTTTGAGGCTATGGGATCATGTCAAAACCATCTACAATAACCTTTCTTGGTTTTTTCTATCTCAAAGGCGTTTTCCGGTGGTGATGAGTTTTCAGTTGAGGGAAAAGTTGCCAGATGCAAGCAGTGTAAAGTTGAAAAGTGGTGCAACTTTCATTCTCCAACTTGTACGACCAAACGGATTGTTCCAACACATCCATATGGATAATTTTACACTAGGTATGGTCCTCTTTTGCACCCAAATACGTTGAATCACTCTGAGCTACATTGGACCGACGATTTCCCTTAATAGTCCAAAGTGCTAAAAGGCAACAATCTTTGACAAACTGTTACTCCAAAACTGTGATTCTTACAAACTCTTCGTCTAAGGCTATGGGATCATGTTGGGACCATATACAATAACCTCTCTCAGTTTTTGCTATCTCAGAGGCATTTTCCCGTGGTGATGAGTTTTCAGTTGAGGGAAAAGTTGTCAGATGCAAGCAGTGTAAAGTTGCAAAGTGGTGCAACTTTCATTCTCCAACTCATATAACCAAATAGACTGTTCCAACACGTCTAGATGGGTATTTTTATGCTAGGTATGGTCCTCTTTTTCACCCAAATACGTTGAATCACTCTGAGCTATATTAGACCGACGATTTCCCTTAAGAGTCCAAAGTGCTAAAAGGCAGCAATCTTCAAAGGGATGTTTCTCAAAAACCGTGATGTTTACAGACTCTTCGTCTGAGGATATGGGATCGTGATGGGAGCATCTACAATAACCTCTCTCGGTTTTTTCTATCTTGGAGGCATTTTCCCGTGGTGATGAGTTTTCAGTTGAGGGAAAAGTTGTCAAATGCAAGCAGTGTAAAGTTGCAAAGTGGTGCAACTTTCATTCTCCAAGTCGTACAACCAAATGGAATGTTCTAACATGTCTGGATGGGTACGTTTACACTAGGGATGGTCCTCTTTTGCACTCAAATATGCCAAATCACTCTGAGCTACATTGGATCGATGATTTCCCTTAAGAGTCCAAAGTGCTAAAAGGCCATACCATCTATTGTACGGTTTGTATCTCGATGGTATGGCCATGGTAGATGTTATTAGGATTTTATAAGGTGAATATGTGGGTTTAAAGAGCTAGAAAGGTATGTAGTTGAGTTGGTTAGTTGCCATGCATGGCAAAAATGAGTGAAATTAGGTGAAAAATGGTGGTTACAACATGCTAATGTCAATGAAATGTGGGGGAAAAAATATTTAAGGTTGGATCAAGCTTCTACAAGTCCTAATAGATGTTTTTGATGATTTTATAGGGTGTGGCAAGGTTTGGGGAGTGAAGTTGCACCCAAGTTTGGTTTTGATGATCAAATTAGAGTTTAAATCATCTTTAATTGTAATTGTGTTGTTTAAAGCCACCTAACTCTTGCATTAGAAAACTCTTACCCAATCAACTTGAACATCATGCACACCCAAATACCTTGTTTCCACTTTGCTAGATCAAAGAATCAATTACATGGGAAATAAAATTCACATGAACTTTTTACATTTTTGTTTTTGGAAAAAGTGGCAAGCCACTGTAATTTATTATATATAAATAGGAGATATTAGAAAACCTGGTTCAAATGAGCATACCGACAAGAAAGAACCAAGAAGAAAATGATTGGTTGTAGCTCGATTAAGTACAAAAATCTCTTTACATTTTAAACATACCCTTTATACAATGCCAAACATTTGACCCGTATTTCAAAAAATATCACTGGATATAGATTATGCCTATACACAGTTATGACCTTGTTACATCATTTCACATTTCAAATTTCACATTTTACAAAATTTGCCTATTGGAGGTATTCAAGGCATAGTCTTCCACAAGAGTAGTATGTTGACGTTTTGGAGTGAAAATCACCTGTACAAACCATCAAGGTAGCAATTAAACTACATACAATAGAAAAGATGCTTATAATAACCAATCTATATTATTGTAATTTTTCACATACCTCTTTGAAAGGATTAGAGCTGCCTATTGTTGCAGTAGGTCCATGATCAATCGTGCCAGGAATATCGTAAAAGTTGTCAAATGATAAATCTATATTGTCACAACAAAAAAGATGCTTAGACTAAAAAATCTATATTAATCTAAACAACCTAACTGATGATGAATTGGTAATGCAAAGTATAAAATATGCTTAGAATAACCAATCTATATTATTCTAAATGACCTAATTGATGATGAGATGGTAATGCAAACTATAAAAGATGCTTTCAATAACCAATCTATATTATTGTAATTTGTTGCATACCTCTCTGAAAGGATTAGAGCTGGCTATTGGTGTAGTAGGTCCATGATCAATCATTCCAAAAAAAATATCACTATTAAAGACACCTGCATTGCAATAGTATATAAAATATCAGTATTAAATAAAGAACATTGATGAACTTAAGCATTGTACCTTCCATTCTTGAATATGTTATTCAAGTGTGCCTGAAGGGTCATCTCTTTGCTTAAGAGTATCCAATATTACTTCATGATCATCATTACAAAGTGTCCTTAGTTGTTTTTTCTTTGGTTTGGTATGATGCTTCAACAACTTAACATTTGTTGCTATAACAAGGTGTGAATACATGAGAATGGTTTTGTGTTTCTCATAGTCTTCAAATGCAGGTATTCCATTCTTTCTAATCATGTATGTTCACAACCAAGTTCCTACAACCACAACTGAACCTGTAGGATACACGAACCCATCATCATCTTCCATCGATTGTGTTAGTTTGTGCCTTACTCGCACACATCGATCCAACCAATATTTTGATCTCTCTTCATTCCCCTACAGTGCAACAACTGCAAAAACATGTCCTAGTTGTAGTAGATCTAAAATCCGGTCGTAATCAAGTGAACTTTCCATTGTGTTATTTGTCATGGATATAGTTTGAGATAAAGAAGTTAGATACTGTGGAACCCATTTATCCACCCACTCACTTGACTCGCATTGATCCCACTCACATTGAATACAACTTTGACAAAAACAAGCCAATTGTCATGTCCAAATGGTCCATGTCCTTGCATCTTTGAAGAATCTTTGATTGTATAGCAATCCAATCTGCCTCCCACTGTACCCTCCTCAACCAACCAAAAGAATTTGTGCACTGTTGAATGAAGTGACCCTCCCTGTGACAATGTTGAACTACACCAATCAACAATAGAATGTGCATCACTGAATTTTGCTCCTGAAATCTTCAATTTCTCTTTAACTAGAGCTCTCTTTACACATGCACCTGCTCCATGATGCTCCCCTTTCCCATGCCCAGCTTCAAAAAAACTCCAAATATTAGGTACAACCCTCTCTACATGCATTCTACTCAACCAATAAAATATACGAGCATTCTTGAATTGACTTGTGCAGTTATCTGACCAAATGAGATGTTGGCCCAGTGCTATATCATGCTCCTACAATAACTCGAAAAAAATCTTGAAGCAATGTTGGACATACTCGGATGAGTGAGATCTATCATCACTCATATAAAAATGATACTCTTTGATTTTCTTTCGATCCTTCTTTGTACTATCAGGTGCATGTCTAAATGTTATGTGGACAAAAATAGCAATTTCAATGGAATTGTAATACTAAGATTGTACCTCATTTTGTGGTTTCAATGTGTAGTTTTCTGCAAAATCAACCATTGGTATAATAGTGCCAATCATAAAAGAGTCCTTACATATCCTGAATTGTTGATCCCACCACTGAGACCTATGAATATGCCTTGCATACTTGTAGAAAATATTGTCCTTAAAATCTAAAATAAAATCAGCAACACTACATTCTTTTGTAACCAACTCGCATCTAGAACCTGCACCTCCACTCTGCAAAGTATATTTGACTATCTCATACCTCTTTTTCTCAACAAGATTCTTTCCAAATTCATGTTCGGAACCCTCATGAAAACATTGAACAAAATTTGACAAGCCACCGCATGTGAGCACTTTGCATTTAAACAATCATTTCTATAGAAAAAGGAACCATCATCTCTAGAACATAAAAATAGATCTAGCAAGTCCCTTGATGATTTCGGAAGAAGCATTGCACCACACTCCTGCAACATTTAATTAGTATGCAAAGTAGAATGGATATAGCATAATAGTTCATGGTACATTGAAAACTCCACATGGTATTTGCAACAACAAGTATTACGAATCTTAAGAGGCACACAATAAAATGGCTTCAAACCTTCAAAATTCCTTTGCATGATTTCCATATTTGGATGTGTTTCAATAAATTTGTTGAACAACATTGTTTGGCTTGATTCTAAGAAATTTTTAGGATGTGGTGTATGGTCTCGATTGCCAATTCTTAACTTTAAAACATCCTTTGCATTGGGTGATACTCTAGAGTTATCATGCCAAAATTGTTGAATTAACTGCTTTGCATTATTGGTTAGCTTCTTATCAACACGTGGAATCCTCTCGACAAAAGCCCATGTATCATTTTGAAGAGGATCATCTATTATTTCTCTTCTTGCAAGTGCTCTATCCAAAGTTTTACGATTTATGTCAAAATCAATACAAGTTTGTCTCATAAAGCGAGTCTTTTTCAATTGATGGCTTACTAGGGTGGTTGTAGTGACTCTCCGAGCAGCTCTCTTATCTTTTTCCTTGTTATTTTTTCCAATAGATTTGAGAGCATTAAAAATATTTTTGACAATAATTGAATTTTTATCGGTCTTCTTGTTCACATGAATCTTCAATTTGGCTAGCAAAGGTCTCATCTTTTGCATCTTTAGCAATTGTACAAAAATTTGGCATTGCTTGGTCAATGTCTTATCGCTAAAATATTGGTTGAAAATTCTTCTAGCCCACAACCGAATAGTTCGTGTTGACCTCTTGCCTTCAAAATTGTTTATAATGTTATCATCAATTTCAACTAACCATTTAGGGGTCCTTGAAGGTCTTGAATTTGGAATATGTCTTTCTTCCACACAAGGTTCTTCATTTCTCATGTAATCTGGTGAAACATAATTTACACTTGCTTCAATATTATGTTCAACATCTTCATTTCCAACATTTTCACCTTGAACATTTTCAATATCATGTTCAACATCTTCAATTCCAACATTTTCACCTTGAACATTTTCACTATCAACTTCAATATTTTCATTCCCAATTTGAATATCATGTTCAACATCTTCAATTCCAACATTTTCACCTTGAATATTTTCATTCCCAATTTCAATATCATGTTCTACATTTTCACCTTGAACATATTCAATTTCCTCTTCACTTGAAAGAACATACAGCTCAGGTTCACCAATATTTAGCATACCTTGTATTTTCTTCCTATGACCTTCTCTATCTCTTTGTCTATATTCTTCAATTTATTCTTTTGTAAGCTTTCTCTTACATTTTTGCTTTTGATGAATTTTGCTCCCCATTATACCTCATAAAAGATGCTAAAAAGTCATTCCTGATGACAAATTTGAGTATGCTCCAAAAAGTTGATCTTTGTCTCTTCCTATCTGAAATCGCACATTTTTCACCTGCACAGTGCTACAAATAGAATGTAGGGTCCGTTGGAATGCACAAAAATGGCCCACAAATCCGATATCTGATACAATCGGATATTTGATATAGAAAACATTTTAAAATGTTTTGCAACGGTAAGATTTGAGCTCTACGCATCAGAGTTTCACAAATCGGATATCCGATTTGTGCCCACATAGACCTAAGGGTTAATGGTAGAGAGTGGGAGAATGGTAGATTGAGAGAGGGAGAGGGAGAGAGGGGGAGTGGGAGGGAGAGAGGGAGAGAGAGAAAGAAGGGGAGAAGGGTTTGCAAGGGTGAGGGAGAGGAGAGTGGGAGAGAGGAGAGGGGTGTGTGTGTGTGTGTGTGGGAGAGAGAGAGAATTAGGAGAGTAGAGGGAAAGGGAGAGAGAGAGGGAGAGTGGGAGAGGGGAGAGAGAGAGGAGAGAGGGAGAGGGTTTAGGGTTGAGAGAGGAGAGGGGGAGAGATGGAGATGTAGATGGAGAGAGGGAGGAGGAGAGGGAGGAGTGGTAGAAAGAGAGAGGGGAGGGAGAGAGGGAGGGGGAGAGGAGAAAGGAGAGTGGGAGTGGGAGAGGGAGAGGAGAGGAAGAGAGGTTTAGGGTTGAGGGAGAGAGGGAGAGAGTGGGAGACTGAGAGAGGGAGAGTGGGATATTGAGAGAAGGAGAAGGGGAGAGAGAGAGAGAGGGTGAGATGGAGAGTGGGAGAGTGAGATGGAGAGGGTGAGGGTGAGATGGAGAGGAAGAAGTGGAGAGTGGGAGAGATGGAGAGATGGAGAGAGAGAGGGAGAGGGGGAGATGGAGAGAGAGAGAGAGAGAGAGAGAGGGAG